>VYXB01000868.1:345133-390727 GCA_013397135.1 Pachyramphus minor | reverse complement strand
GCCTTACAGGGCTAATGGGCTCCACCTGCCCGGGGAGTTTCTTATTATTTGACTGTACAGCACTTACAATTAGGGTTGATGTGATTGAGAGATGGTGGGTGAGGATTAGGGAGATGGAAAAAAAAAGGAGATGTCACGGTGTTTGCCTACTACTGATCACACAGGCAGGATGAGTTATTCTGTAGGCAATTAGCAAAAATTTCTGAATCAGAAACTCTTGTCCTTATGGGAGATTTTAACTTCCCAGACACAACAGAGAATACCATATTGCTGTCATGATCAAATCAAGGAAATTCTTGAAGTTGGTTGAAGACAATTTCTTGTCACAAGAGTGCAGTAAGACAGCTAGGAAAGATGCCCTCCTAGACTTCTTATTTTTGAATAGAGAAAGACTTAAGGGTTACATGATTGCAGGTGACTGTCGTGGCTACAGTGATCGTAAAGCCGTGATTGGTGAGATTAAAATTTTTGTTATAATGAGGAAAAAGGTCAGCAGATTTGCTACTTTGGATTTCAAAGTGGCTTAAAGTTGTACCAGGGAATGTTTAGACTGGACATCAGGAAGCATTTCTTTTGAAGAGAGGGAAGTCAAACGCTGGAACAGGCTTCCTAGAGAGCTAGTCAATGCCCCAAGCCTGTCAGTGCTTCAGAGGCATTTGGATGATGCTCTTAACAGCATTTTGTAACTTTCGACCAGGCAGTTGGACTGGATGACCATGGTATGTCCCTTCCAACTGAAATAGTCCATTCCATTCTACACCAAACACATGAGGAAAATCTAGATTTCTGTCTTTAAGGTTAACAACATAAACTGCATCTGAAAAACTACTAAATCTACTTCTCATTTTCTAATCTGGAAGAAATCCTCTTCAGAATTCTGCCACTCCGAATTGCTCACTCATATAAATGACCACTGTTGTGCTAAACTTGTTGAAATCTTAGAATCCAGATAAGGTTATCTCAGAGTAACATTAAATGAGATTAATAATGATTACCATACATTTGTTCTATATCACAGACTACATTGATACCATTTCTTACATGTCCAGTACAGAAAAGCCATAATGGTTATGTCTATCTCTATTTACCTTCAATTTTGTTACTAGGACTTTTTATTGTAGATATTTAATGTAATATTATTTTTCTCTCTGGTTGCACTATTGTGTTTTTAAAGGTCTCCTGAAGCTAAGGATATTTTTCGTTTTTAAGCTGACATGGACAAGCAAAATTTTCTAAGGAGTTGTGCAGAAAAAAAGATCTAAGAATTTAGATTTACTTAGCTATATAGATATTATCTAAGCCTGTATCAACAAATGTAGATAAAGCAGTCACGATTCCTTTCTCAAATAGACTTAAAAATAAATGTGTCCTGTGACATCTCCACATAGTGCTACACTTGCTTAAAGGAGCATGGAGAAGTCATGCAGCACGATTCTATCTTCAGTATAATTTTTCGACTGTTCTTAAAAATGCAATCCCACAGACACAGCCTGGTTCCTACTTTCAGGGAGACACAAGAATGAATTAGTATTGCTGCTTTTGGGAAACAAATGTAACTTTAATGTTGACATCCTATTTATCCCCATTGAGAAATAAAGTATTCTGTGTATTGAAATGATGAGTTATAACCGTTAAACAAAAATGTAATGCGTTTGTTACAGCCACCAAGTAGACAAATTACCATTATGCTGTGCAAGTAATACTTTACAAACCCATTTGTCACACAGGAGAGGTGTCATATGCAATCTGATTCACCCAGCTTAATGTATGAAATGAAAACTCGATTTTCTTCAGCAGATGTAGAACAATAACAACTAGCTTACATTCCAGAACCCGTGATAAATATTTTGTTTTCTTAACAAAACAAAACAAACAAATTCAGCATCTCTTGTACATTGCAAAAAAAGAATCTAGGATTGCATTGCATTTTAATAGGTCTTAAGTATACTGGAAGCTTCTACATATCACACAAATCACAGCAATTACCATGTTACAGTTACCAATTCAACAGAACTCGTTAAACTTTAAATAAATTCAGCATGATAGATCTTTCTCTGATGGAAATCAGCAAAGATCCTGTCAACTTATGTACAGCTACACTGACTTATAATAGGTATAAGTGATTCTACCCATGTCAGTAAAATTTAATCTCCAATTTACAGCAGCGATGACAAAGTCATAGGTATGATTTCCAGTATACAGGTAATTTATTATGATCTTCAAATAAAGTAGGATAAGAATTTCAACAAGCGCAATACTATGTACTTTCACAATGAAAATGAGATTTAGGTAAAAACTAATTTCTGGGTTCAGGAAAGGCACCTGGAAAGATCCCTTCACCAACACCTTCAGGTTGGAGATGCCTAAATCGACAACTTGCTTGCCCTGAGTATCAGTTTCTAAGCCAAATGCCACCCCCATGTAGCAGAATTTCCTACTGCCTACTCAGGCACTGATTTCTATCCCAAACTCTCCAAGAATTTAGAAAGAACTAAATTCAGACATCTATACTATTGGCTTACACATCAAATCTATTTGTCCAAGCTCTTCTTTATCATCAAAAGACAAAAATTAGGATCTGGAGTGAAACAGCAGATGAATGTCACTTTCTTACTACCTCACATTCTATCTGTGTCCCTAAATATCCCACAACAGTAGGGTACCTTGTTACACAATGAATACAAATAGAAAACTTTATATATATTCAGGAAAGTCATAGTATGGGTACTTCAGAAAGAAAAAAAAAAAAAGAAAAAAGAAAAAGAAGGGAAAAAAGTAGACAAGTAGATAGATGTGCACTTGCTTTCCTTTCCATCTTTAGGATAGTAAGTGCCACTTATGTCCTTCATAGAATCTAAGATATGCTAAATCAGAAGGGATCCACAAGTTTGACAAGAGTCAAACTCCTGGCCCTGCACAGGACCATACCCAACAGTCACTCCATGTGCCTGACAGTATTGTCCAAATGCTTGTTGTGTCAGGCTTGTGCTGTGACCACTTCCCTGGGGAGCCTGTGCCTTTAGCCTGAGAGGGTGCTCAACCACCCTCTGGGTGAAGAACCTTTCCCTAATATCCAGCCTAAACCTCCCCTGGCACAACTTCAGGCCATTCCCTCAAGTCCTGTCACTGGTCACCACAGAGAAGAGATCAGTGTCTGCCCCTCCTGTTCCCCTCACAAGGAAACTGCAACTGCAATGAGGTCTTTCCTCAATCTTCCTTCCAGCTGAGTTGCCAATACCATAAGCATTATGGAATCAGACAAAAAGATTAAGTTTGAAACTACTGGTATGGATGTATTTGGCATTTTCATTTGGAACTTGTAAATCCAAACAAGTTTCTAACTGATATTTGATGAAAGAGAGTCTTTTGTTTCAAACTCAAGTGTGATTCCACACCAACAATGCCATTTCTCTTTTCCCATAAAAACAATGTTAGAATCATTCAGGAACAGTGACTGTTGTTCATCAATTTGGGCCAGAGATGAAGTAAAAGACTAACAGCCATGTCAGTGCTCTTAAGTGAGAATAATAAAAACTGTACATAAACTACAACCCTTCAGCAAATGCAGTAGCAGAAACAAAAAACCTTGTAAATAAAAGATACTGGTTCTAAAAAATCACGCCTACCCCTAAGTCCTGTTGACAGTAATGAGAGTTTTGGCACTGAGCTCAGAAGAGCTGTAAGCCTTGTGATATTAGTAAATAATCTAAATCAGTGTCTTTTGGAGACTGCTAACCTGTGGGTCAGGAGTCATGCAGGAATCAGTAGATTTTATTACAAAAAATAATGAAGTCTTTATGTACACGTATATATGTATACAAATATATCTTGTCCTCCCAACTCATCTGATAAGAATTCCTGTTATACCTTTAGAGAATCCAGTGTAGCAGGTTTGCTCTGTGCTAAGTGAGAGAGAAAGAAAGTAATAAAAGTGATAAGAAAACCCAACCATTTTGAGAAGAAAACTATGATTTAGAAGTCTTGTCTTTATAACAGCATGGAACACGACAAGGCAATAACCACAGAGAAACCAGGAAGAAAAAATTACCTATGTATAAGGAAAGGTCATTCTGTCATTACTTCTCCATGAGAGAATTTCTACCAGGCTCTGAAAAGGATAGAGAATGTGTATGTTTAAAAAGGAAGGAAAAGAAATGCCTGTAAACAGTTTGGGGTGGAGAGTTCAGAACAGGAACTGAAAAATCAGACCATTACATAAAATTATCATGAATCAGGATGCTGTTCATTCTGGAGCATACCATGAATTTAGAAATTCTCCAACCCCACCAACCCCCATCCACTTTTTTTGCAGCAGTTCCAGGCAATTTTCTGATCTCATAATCTGATTTCTGGTATCCCTAACTGATCACATGATCCCTAATGACAGAAAAACATAGCAAATACTGGAGTTACGTAAGAGAGTCAAAATATTTGGTGGTCCTGTTCTTCTTCCTGTAGTAGATGAAGGCAAAAAGAAATTAATATCTCCATGGTAGTTTTTGTGGTATGCTATTTTAAGTGTGAATTTCCTCTTTGACCTTAAGTTTCCTTTTTGGTTTCATTAAAAATGTAAGTTTTGCAAGTGTTTTCCTTCTTCTATTCCTGTCTGTATAAGAAAAACAGAACTGGTCTTATTCGTCACAGATTACTCAAACGCAAGCTTCAGGAAGGCATTCAGTGCTCTGTAAGACAGGTGAATTTATTCACTTCTAAGAATTAATTTAACAGTGTTTATCTACTTTTCTTGTCCCCAAAAGAATCTCTTTCTAAAAACAGGGTTAACTGAAAAAAATTGGCATTTCTCTCCTATCAGTCATTTGTTACTAGGAAAGCTAAAAAAGCCCCAAACTGTATATTTTTCTAGAGTTCTCCTTCTGATCAAGGAAAGATAATTTTTCCATGTGAAAAACTGAATATCCACAGAAAGATTACAGTGTGTCATTTTGACATTTAAGCCATTCTTCTGACACCTTCAAAAAAGAAATGTACATTGGCAGCAGATGCACCACAAATAATTTGGTCTTCAGTAGAACCTTATTAATTTCTTAACACTGACCAAAAAAAAAAATCATAGCTATTGTTACCTTACATTTTTATTGCCTCCTATCTTGATTTCTCTGAAGTCACTGGAAAAGTACATCAAGACCACAAGATGAATTTTCTTTGCCAGTCAACAATTCTCTTGGGTTTCTGTTCACTTTTTATCACCACTGTGGAGGTCCAAATTGACATCTCAACACCAACAAGACAGAGCAATTGTCTTGAACAGTACTAGAAAAATACAATGCTATTTCCCTCACAAAAAATAGAAATTTCAAAGTATAAAGTCAATATTAAGTTAGAAGAGTGGCTATATCTGTATTATGCTGTACACAAATTTTATGACTTCTACTAATAACACTGTAGGAACCAGAATCTCTCTCTTTTCACTGCATTCATGAAGATTAATTTTATATTGAGTGGGGCTGCAATATCAGAAAATACAGTGTCTACACCACAATATTAACCTGAGATTGTAGGCTCTGTATCAACATTTTGTAAAAGATCTGAGCATTACATTCCTCTCTGAGTACAGTTCAATTTGTTCCTATCATAAAGTTGACAGGTGATTCAGCTCTACCTTTTTTCCTAAATCATCAAACAAAAATAACTAGAAAAATTTTATATACAATAAGCATATACAACAAACCTGGGCACCTTTAAACTGCAGTTTGCAAAAGTAGTGAACATTTATTTTTAATGGTAAAAATCCTGAATCTAAAGAACACATAGGCAACTTAAAAAAAAGATTACTCATAAAGGTAAAATGGAATTAGACATATATTACACATATTCTACCTTCTTTACATTCAATAATTACAGAGCAGCAGATGTTCATATGCTAATGAACAAACTTGCAGAGAAGGTAAACAGATCCTCACCATCTTAAATTTTCAAGGACTATAAAATAGAAAGAGAATAAGAATAATACCATGCATTTTTAAAGTCAGCAAGATAGCACATTTTTTATTACTATGAAAACTGATTCATAGGATTTATTTACTGAATACTCATTGTATGCTTATAATCACTCAGATACTTCTAGATTATACTTGGGAAAATGCACAATATTAGAACCCTGGAAGGCTTTTTTCAGATTCCATGGAACAGTAAAAGCAAATAAGTAAATTTTAGGAATACTTGCTAGTTCCAAGTTGTAGGAAAGTGAGTACACAAAGTATGAGAAGGCTGTAAGAAGAATAATTCCTCCCTGTAGGAAAGGAAGATTAAGTTGCAGAACAGAACAGAAAAAATAAATGCATAGTTGTAATAGAGGTAAATTAAATTGACACAAAGTAGGGGTTAAACAAAAAGTTTGGACCGTTTTACAGCTTTCATAGACCTGCATAAAGAAATCCCTTCATAAGTACAACACAGTCCCTTTTCATAGCCTGCTTTAGGATATGTGTAAACTACTTAATAACATTTATGTGAGAAATAATTTTGTTCTTCCACAAGCTTTCTTGTAAATCAAAGAGGCAACATTTTTTGTGTACTCTTGTATCACAGCCTCTATATATCCCAGCAACCTCTTCTGAGTCTAAGCATGTTTTTTATCAAAATGAATGACCAGGTCTGTAATTAGTATTCCAGTAATGTCTTATTCGTGCCTAGTAACATGGCACCATATTTTTATAACCTAAAAAAAAAGGGTAGTTTTCTAACTGCTAAGTTTTTATCTAAGAATGCATGAAAAGTTTTCAGCGGCTTTCCAGACACTGCTATGAAATAAACCAAAATATTTTTACTAATTTTTATATGGGACAGATTAAAAAGCATAAGCACAGTGGAAAAAAACAACAGTTAAAATATAACTGGACACATGAATAGCATACCTGCCAGGATATTGTAACCATTTCTTCTACTTATATGGGTTTTCTGAAGGATGATTAAAGGGAATCTGGAGAGAGTATATGCCTTACATCATCAGGTAGTTCAGTCAAGAACAGGTTTGAAATGTAAATTTAAAAAATAACCCTTTACTATTAACAGTGCTGACTTGTCAAGTAAACAATATTAGCGCAGACCAAGAAGAAATAGCAAATGCTTAACTCCTGTAAAGTCTGAAAGTCACAAGAAAGAGTTTAATAAATAAAACCCTTTAAATCCCAGTACAGAAATTCTGTTCAGAAGTGCTTCAGGCATACTTTGAGGAATTGGAGGATAAAATATACAACATGAACATCAAAAATGGTATTCCTATTTTCACATTCCAGGACACTTTCAGAGTGCTCCCCAGATCTTTGTTATAGGTTCGTGGTTGCCTGTTTAAAACAAGTTGCGGTTTTTTCATCTCTGTGCCCAGATTGTTCTTCCCCAACCAGGCTCACGTTATTTTATCCCGCCTTTCTGGGTGGACGATCCAACTGACTCCCTAGCAGGTGTCTCCACAGTGATAATTAGTGCATTTTTTCCTGACTCTGCCGGGAGTGACTTTATGCTTTACTTCTACTCTTCACCTGTTTCAGCTTTGCCCTACAGTGCGTTCAGCCAGAGAGCTCCTCTACTCAACATTAAATGGCAAAGCGGGAGTCTCTGCAGACTTCGCTGCTGGACCCCCTCCCATGGT
This sequence comes from Pachyramphus minor, assembly GCA_013397135.1. Classification (NCBI taxonomy): domain Eukaryota; kingdom Metazoa; phylum Chordata; class Aves; order Passeriformes; family Tyrannidae; genus Pachyramphus; species Pachyramphus minor. The sequence goes on along the minus strand of VYXB01000868.1, from coordinate 383,118 downwards.
CTGCCATGCCCTCAAACAAAGCAGTGCTTCTCCTGTTAACCAATCTGATCCTAATCAATTAAAAACCAAATACTGCTATGAGGTATTCACCCAAAAGTCAGGAAGCTGAAATGTTGGTGTCTCAGATCTCACTTACATTAGACTCAGACTTTCCAGTTAATTTAATTGCCTTTTGCAGACATAAGAACAATTGTGAAATATTCTCTACTGACCTGAGTTGAATAATTTACTGAGATGAGATTATGATTTCTTTTTGTCTGTCATTTGGAAAAAAAAATAGACTAAGAAAGTCCACAAAAATAATCATAATCCAGTGACTGGAGAGAATTGTCATGTGATATGTAGTCTGTTGTCTTCTGGTCAGAGATTTGGCTCTTTCTAATTTTTTTCTTGAGGGAGGCTAGTGGAAGGACAGACTGTAAAGACAGACTGTATCTGTCCTTACAACCATAGTCTGCATTCACTAATCAAAACTAGAATCCAAGCCTGTGTCTCTGTTTTCTCAAGTGGAGGTTATAATCACCAGGAAATATCCCAGCCCAGTGTAATTCTGCCTCTCCTGTCTATCTTGGATCTGAAAAAGCTTCCTGATTAAGACATTATCAAACCAACATAATTCTGCAATTGTCCAGATGCATTTGTACTCACATTTTATAATGACAAAATAAAGACCAAGATATCCTTAAAAATTATTCTGACAGCTTTCTGCTAATGAACAAATAGAAACCCTATGTGTAGTCTAAATGAGCATATGAGCACCACAAAATACTAAATAACAAATGAGTTCTCATCTTGGCCCTATTAATTTTAAATAGACATTATTACCTTTGGCAAAAGCATATAGTCACTCCATCTTTCCTAGCTGTGTAATAGAGGAGTATTGTTAGCATCCATTAATACCTTTAGTGAACTAAATACAAAGAAAATTATAAATTTTATTGTAAAATCTGGGAGACAAAATATTCTATAACTCAATATTCTATAACTCAATGGGACAGTGTTAATGTTGGTCTGGTAACAGTAATTGTTTATCTAACTTTTCCTTATATGAATTCTAGGTTCTACTGACTTTTCTATTTTTGTTAAATAAGGAATTTGTATAATGAAACACAAATTCAATCAATTCCTGAATAGCTAATGAATAAGGCTTTTTGTGTATTTTTTTCTTTAAACAAAAAAAGTCTCTAAGAAACACAAATGTAACTTTTTAACATTTCTGTTACTTTTAAAATAATAATATCAATTGAATTATAAGCTTAAGGAAAAAAAACACCCTTATTTATTTAATAATCTAGTTAGCCTGTGAGAAACAACTTTCTCAAAAGCAATGAGCCGACTGATGTTAGCTGATGTGTCTTATTCACAGTAGTCAAAATCTTCGCAACTTATCACAGTCCCAGCTAGTGAAGCAGCTCTATGAGTGGGATACAGTACTGTTTGTGAGCTTAGTTATACTATGCTGATTTTGATGCAGTCTGAAAGACCCAGTGGGATATTTTCAGGGAAAACAAGTATCTCTGAATTTAAAATAAAACAGGCACCAGTTAGTAGCTCTCAAGCTTCAGTATCTTGCCCAGAGTTTCAGTGACACATTTACACGGACTTGAAGTTTGTGTCCTTGAAACTTCCTCTGAAGTTATGAGTCACTTCTGTGGGAAACTTGGAAATGAAAACATGTGCATGAGTAGGAGAGTACATCCTCAAGTTTGCCTGGAGGAAGCAATAACTTTTCCTCCTTTTGCACATAGTGTTAATGCTAAGAGCATTCACCCTTTCCAGGGCTGAGTGAAAGCCTGCAGCTCCTTTCTTCCTCCCTTGCCCTCCTGAGAGGCATGTTTGGTGAGACAGACAGTATGAGTTTGAGCCTTGACAGCTATTCCTGGTCAATTAGCTTTGTTCCAAATGGTTGGAGGGAGTCAGACAACATTTCAGTTTGTGCCTAGGGGTGTCCAGCCTAGAGCACAGCCAATGACAGCAGTAGCTAAAGTAAAAGAACATAGAAATGAGACCAGCAGCTGAGGTGAGGGCAGCACAGACAAGATCTGCAGTGGTGGTAATACCACAGGCAACAGCAACTACTCCTGACATGGCAGAATGAAGTCCTGAGGGAGGAGACAGCTCTGCACCTCCAGGCAATTGGGTGTTTGGTGCCTCTTGCTGAGTCAGAGAATTTACTTGTCTGCAGGAAGTGTATATTCGGAAAGCCTCCGTGTCGCCAAGGAAAGGAGTGGCAGCTGGAGGTCAAGAGACAGAATGTAAGAGATGACAAAAAGCAGAGTGACCTTAGTTTTTCTGAGATCCTGAGGGTAGAAGGGTTTGAGCCCTACACCTGTACCAAAGGAGGAGCAGGCAAGGCCTGTTGGGTTGGAAAATGAGAATAAAGGCTGTAAGCTCATAACTTCTGACACCAGGAAGACAGCTCCAGTTCCCCCTGCAGATCTGCAGCTCTTGAATAGGTTCAGTGCCCTGGTAGCAGTGAAAAGCTGTGAGCTGTGTCCAGTAAAGAAACCAAGCAAGCTGAGACTGAGTCCCACAGCAGCACCAAGAGAACGTGGTGAGTGACAGCAGATGGCAACTGCCTCCTGTGGAGGAGGGATGTTCACGTATGTTGAACTTTCAGGCAGTTTGGTTGCTTACAGCGACTTGAGTATTAGACGTTAACGAGAGGCCATCAATGCTTCATATTGAGTCTTAAACAGTCTGACCTAATGTACTGAGGAGCCAGATGTGTCTGACCACAAGAAAAAAAAGGAAGAAATGTCACCCTGTATCCAGGAGCAGAGGATACTTTCCCATGGTAGTATGTTTAGGGATCATTCAGCTATGTCACAAAACCTCAAATTAAAAAATGACTTGGTGGTCCATTGGACATACAAGAATGGTAGACTCTTGCAGAAGTTTGTGGGTGAACATATAATACAGAACATTCTGGAGAACATATGATGTTTTACGTGATGAACATATGGTGTTCTATAGAGAACATAGGATGTTCTCCAGAGCATAGACGTGACACAGACATAGACATGACACAGACATAGACATGAGAGGTTCAATGTAGGCAACACAGAAATGTTAAGGTGCAGAAGTGGGATGATGATAGAAATTTTTCTTAGACATGGTTAATTTGAGGACAGAAAAGATGGTAGAGGGTCAGGTAGGTACTATAAACTGAAAGGAGAGAAGAGACATGAGGATGAGTTACTGCTCTTGGAGATGTTTAGAAAATTAGTAACTGAAGGTACAATAACAATTAAGCTTACCATGAGAGCTTCCCACTGCTGACCAGCAGAGAGGATATAATAATATAGCAAAACATAAGTATGAAAGTGGAAAACTGTTACCAAATGGGACTGAATAATACTGAAGGAAGTAATGTAGGGTGTCAGTGGGCTTTAGAAGGAGGATTTGGTCAAGAGTATCAACTGAGAGGATCAAGAAAATGATAGTAGAGAACAGAGGTTCTCACACAGGGGTGTGAGGTAATATGGAAAAAACACCATGAAAATTTAAATCGTTTCATGGAGCAGAGATAATAGAAACAGGTAGAAAAGAGATAAGAATAGTGGTCCATGAATGATGGCTTTCTCTAAAATGTTGGTAAACACAGACACTATATTCTAGAGTAGTAGTGTACATACCAGAGTGTAGTGTTCAAACTGGATAAGCTATTCATGTTTACACTGAAGGCTTTATCAATGTCTATTCACACTTCATGATTACTGTAGCAATATAAGCAGGCGCTGAGTACAGAATTATAGAAAGATGGAGTAACTACACTTACTGATCATTCTGTCAACCATTTTCTGAGCATTAGAGTGCCACTGCTATCAGTTTTAAGAAAACCTGCACTAAAGAAATCTGACTATAAATTAAATACTGCAAGAAATAAAAGCTAGCCACCAAGTTCACACTACATAAATGTAAACTTTTTGCTAGGAAATATCCCTGGGAATCCTTTTTCAGTCACTACTTCTCTGTGTACACATTAAAACATTTAATTTTCCCAGTGGGTAAACTAAATAAAATCCCAGAATAATAACAGTTCTTGAGCAAAAAACTGTGATAACTTATTATGAAAATAAAAATTGGATCCACATTGCTTTAAACAAAGAATGCCAAAAAGAAATGAGAGAGCTGAGTACACAGAGGTCTTCTGATTTATAAATACCAGAGTAGTGTCCTTATAATTTGTTTTTGTCCATTTTCTTCAGAACAGTCTCATGACTTCAATATCAAAAGGACTATCTATGAACATCATGCCATTCAGCTATGCAGCATGGATAATCAATTTATAATCAAAGAAATAAAAATTATATTTATTAGATAGGGTTTTTTAAAGAAGCATTTTGATTATCCACAGATAACTCCCTTCTGGATGCTTGAAAAGGTGATCAATGAACTCTAGAAAATTTATGTGATAAATTATGAATGTGCTCTGACCTTGTGTTACATTTGTGATACATATCTACATGTATTTCAGTTATTTTGTAACAGAATTGCTCTAACCCTGAAATGTTTTGAATGTAAAAGAACCAACAAATGAGAACAGTTTTGTTTATGTAGAAGGTTATTTTATTTTATATTTTATTAAACAAGATTTTTACCTTTATTTTAAAATTAAAATTAGAACACTAAGAATTAGAGCTTTAGTGTTAATTCTCAGGAGTGTTCCACTCAGGCTTCATGGGAGACAATATAGAAAGTAGTCTCTCAAGTGGATTAATAGATGACAGGGAAAGCAGCAGCATATACAAACACAGCAGAGAGGTTTGAAAAGAATTATGGTAAATGTGTGTACTCTGTGAAATTAGGTAATAGCACTTAACACCAGTTTACCTGATAGCAGTTTGCATTTCTGCAAGTTCTTCATGTTGGAAGCTATAATCAAGGTCCTAAATTCATCAGGCTCTTGTGTACATTTCTGAAGAGGCGAAGAGGCAAAGAGGCACTTTATGAAGACATTATCTCTTGAACAGCTTCTTCCTGCCCTTACTGCTGTTAACCATTGTCTCTCACTGAGACAATATAGTCTGTTTAATCAGTGTAGAACTTACCTTGAGTCCATAACACAACCATTTCTCTTCCATTTGGTTCTACTCTGAGCACTCTAACGGGACCTAAATGTCCATAGACCTTGTACTTGCCCTTTGAAAAGGATGAATTCAGCATCAACAAAAACATAAAGATGCCCATTAAACAACCCTCTAGTATTAGAAGATATTCTTCCTGATATCATTACACAAGAGTGAACTGTTTGTAAAGTTGTAGCAGAATAGTTTTCCTAGTTTTGATCTATTATAGGTTACTGTGAAACTGTTTACCTCAGTGCATGTAGTTTTAGGTGCTCCCATACATAGAAAGTGTCATGTCCTAAAATACACAAGAATAACTGCAAACGAAATTCTCACATCCTACATTTTATTCTCTCTCAAAGGTGGACCTTTGTAACTACCAATTTCAACAGACATTAGTAGTAGTCCACATACAAAAAAGAATCAAAAGATTGGTGCATATAATGATTTAAGTACTTCAAAGTCATAACTCCTATTCATGGGGATATAATAGAAAAGCAAAGAGTATGAAAGCTCCACCTAACCCTGTTCATGTTTATTATTACTAATATTGGAGTCCTTTGAGTTTTATTCCTAAGAACAAAAAGCTTTTCCTTTGTTGCTCTCTCTGTCTTACACTATTTGAAGTGCCATAAGGGAAATAAAATGCAACAAGACCAGCACTGAAGTGTAAATAGAGTGTAGTAGATCAAATTTATTTTTCTTCAATCCAGTACGATGGAAACAAAGATAAGAATGATACAGGAAATTTATATATGTATAAATGTATTACTCTAACTTAAACACAGTCAGAACTTTAGTATACCTATCTACCAGAAAAGATCACTGCATATTGCCCTCCTACAGCCTGTGTATAGGATACATATCTCCAGCAGATCCAGAATTCCTTGCATAGTATCTCTTCCAGGATCACTATTTTAGCACTGATTCTAAGAAATAGAGACAAATGACATGTCCTGTGCCAGCCTGTGAAGATGATTGGGAAACCTCAGGTTATCTAACAAGGGATCAGATATCACCCTATGGTGATATCCTTCATTATCAAAGCACGGAAATAGATATTCCTCATTATAAGTGATAACAATACAGCAGGGATAATGGATAGAATCTTATGCAACTCATTTTACCATGGATTATAAAAACACCAGAATATAATATGGGCTCAGATGTTAATGCCTACATTATAGATATCTGAGTTTTGGCTGACAGAATTGCAAACCACATACTTTGCTATAAAAATATCATAATCACTAGATCAAGAGAAATTGTTTCTTCCTCTACTGGGCACCGGTGAGGCTACACCAGTAGAGTGTATTCAATTTTGAGTTCTGTTTAAGAAAGACATAGATAAGTCAGAGATTGCCCAGAGGAAGTTATTTGGATGTTTACAGACTAGCTAACATCACCTAGGAGGGGAGGTCAAGGAAGTCTGGCTTGTTTAGTCTGAAAAAGAGGAGGCTTAACTGTGGTGTAGCACAGACCTTCAGCTATCTGAAGACCAGTGGCAAAGTTATGGAGCTAAACCTCTATGGTTAGTGCAAAGATCACTAATGGAAGCAGAAATGGCTGCAGATTACACCTTGGGAATGTCAGGTGAATATCAGGAAAGAAAATTCACCGTGTGGAACGTCTTGCTCACATTAGCTACGAAACCTGTGTTCTTGTAAACCATTAAGATTAGATTAAGGCCAAGCGATGTTGAGTGAGCCAGTTTACTCTTGGCAGTAGTCCTGTTTCAATCAGAGCATTGGGATAATGATGTCCAAAGACCCCTTCCAGCCAAACTTTCCACAATCCTGTGATGTTTTAAATAATAGATTATTAATATAAGCAATATTAATAACATAATAATGAATATAATAATATTAATATAACACAATGTTAATATAAACATATATTAATTTTGGATAAGCTGAAATAAACTTTTTTTGTATATTTTGTGTTGAATCTTACTGGTGAAATCCCAGCCCCGTAGGAGATCAGTGGGAATTTCTCTCTGACTGTTGTGGGTCTGAGAGGCAATGTTATTTTGTTACTGAGGAAGTTAACTTACTTTACGGAAAAGACAAACTTAGAGGAAGACTGGAAATCTTAATTGTGACCGTCTTTTCTTTCTTAGTCATTCTTTGATAAATGTCAAAAGACAGATGCTACACAGTCCAATAAATAAAACAAGTTAGCAGATTTGTTTGACATAAGTATTGATTCAGTACCTAATCATGATTTGAATATTCCATTTTATGGAACTTATACTTGATGTCATCTTGCATGCTCTGTGTCAGAAGGGTGAATATTCCAACTAAATAAAAAGTCTACTTCCTGTTCTCTATTCTAACACAATTAAAATTAACTAAGACTTTAAACTGTGGCTTAAAAAAAAATCCAATAACTTTACGCATATTAGCAGCATTATTAATTTAGTACCTGGAATTTTCACCCAACTAAAAATACCAAAAGAATCATCCCCTGAAAAATATCTAAATATAGGTTACTTCATTACCTGTAAAACAGTCTCAAAAAGGAGGCAGTCTGTGAAATGCTAAATAAGAACTGACTGGTTAAATGCTGTGCCTCTTGCAATCAGAGGGAATAACAATTACAGTACCAACTGCTAATCCTGAGAAATCAAAACACAGTTAGGCAGCCACTAAATTCTATTATCAAGTGTAATTATTATTATTATACTTCTTTCAGAAAATGAAGGGATGGAAACATTATGCAAGTACTTAACCTTTTTTAGTAGCTAGGGCATTGTTCTTTAGTGTGCTACTAAATATATTAATCTTTTAAAAGAAATAACACTAGACTCTGAAAACACTAGTTGGTTCTTCTCTTTAAAGCTTAATCAGAAATGTTGAGATATTCTATTTTTTCCCCTGAAGTGGATCAGATTGAAAATGAAGATATGTTAAGCAGGCAGAATGTGTAATAATCCTTTGTAATTAGCACAATCTAGAGCTAAATATTTCATGCTACTTATGATTTATATACTTCTCATTTTTTCTTTTTTTCAACTATCCTAACATCTGTCCTGCACAGACACCTGCACAACCTGGGTGTGCCAAGTTATTCCTGAGCCTGGCTTCTGGTTGTTTGTTGCTCTCCTGAAAGGAGTACCCTCTGTGAGACGGTCTAAGTCTCTGTGTCTGGCTTTCAGTGTTTAGGGAGTCATCTTTTCTCATACTCTTCCATATAGTCTAGAAGCTACTGTACAGCCTGATAGGTTGAGGAAAGTTATCTAGAGGGCATGTAAATGCAAAGAAGAGTGAGGGACAGATAGAGACAATGAGCAGTGTATGCTAACTATCTTAAAGTCAATGCCTTGGTCACAAAGACTAACTTGCTTTTCTGACATGTACTCCTTTTAGGAACGGACAACTTGGGGTTAGAAAAGAATAGAACAGAAATAGTTTCAGCTGGAAGGGACTTACAATGCACATCTAGTCCAACTGCCAGGACTGTTGGAGGTGGTTGCAGGGCATAAATTAAATTCAATGCTTTTGAAGTCAGATCTTTTTCTACTATTCATTGCTATTATAGTGCTTTCCTGGTATTCAAGGATCTGGACAATGTAGTGTACCATCCTGAAATTCTACAATGTCACCATCAACAATGACATACTTCTTAGTATATAATTACAAAGAATAATGTATATATTACAGATAAAGTGTTACCTAACCACAGTCAGAACAAATTTTTGAGACGTTTAGATTCCAATTTGCCTCTTATTTGGTCTTACAAGTTGTGTGACACCAATATTAATTATTGGCTCAGACCAACTCAAGTTGTGGGGAGGTGAGGGAAAGGACAGGTCAAATTTCATGGAGGTGAGGTGATGCCCTGTCCCACAGCTATCTGCTGGGATGACCCCAGAGCATCTGTCACTCAAAGGCAGGTCAGGACTTGCCCACACCACACACCCTGAAACGCCTCACCCAGCCTCTGCTTGGCTGAGACAGTGAGAGCACAGCCCCTCACCCTGCCCTGGAACCCCAGTGTGGTCAGTGGGAGGGAGTCCCACCTGGGAGGGGCAGCCACAGGGGGCCCAAAGCAATAAAAGCAGAAACATACGACCTCCACATTGTTTGAACCCTCCATCTTGTAGACCCCTCTAGCTGGACCTATGGGTGGCAGATTTATTTCTCTCACTTTCTTTACTTCTTCTTCTCTTATTCTTCTTTCCTAATATTTTGGGTAACAAATGGGTTGGATTTTGCTAAATTGTATGAGCTAGCATGTGCTAAGTCGATGCTTTGTGGAATGCTTTATTTTGGTTGCATGTTATCCTTTAAACTTTTGCCAAGATCTCTTACTTCCTGAAGTTTACCACTAAAAGTACTTCCTGAGAATATGTGTGCAGCTTTTCTCCTATCCCCTCTCTCTTAAAAGAATCCTGAGGGCTCTTCTAATAATTTGGCAGATGAATTTTTGGAGCCTTGTATATTTTAAAGTAAAACTCCTCTGGTGAGCTCATAGCTCGAGAATTGTGGTCTTACAAAAATACATGTTGGGATTTTTCCTTCCCCAATGGTTTTCCTGGTGTCTTTCTATTTTAAGTGCTCTGAAATCAGTTTGCATTTTACCTATATAATAAGTGATAACATTCCTTTTTTTAAAAAACTGTGTTTATAATAATAGAGTTTGTTATGGAGGGAAGATACTTGTTATAAGAACAGTAAGAATTTAAGCTGCTTTTGTCTAGTTAGAACTGCAAACAAATGTGGCTAACACAAGTAGTTAACATGAATGGGGTGGCTGGAGCCCTGGGAAGGCAATGATACAATAACTTGCAAACTAACTAGTCCTTTACTGTAGTTTTAGGGGTATTTTTACCTAACAGTTGAGTATTGGACTTGGACCATCAGTCTCAGATCATGAGTCTTCAACAAGTGATGCCTGTGACAGTGACAGTGCAAGGAGTTCTCACCCTCCTGTCAACCTTTGGCTTCTTGTTGCCGGTAACAGATTAACACATATCAGTCATTCTTACACCAGTATTTGTTGGATGAAAAACTGATCTATGAAAAAAACATCCTTGAAATAGAGGTGGCAGTAGAAAATCTCTTTTAAAAATGTTTCAGCCTCTGTCTGTCTTCCAGGCTGAACTCAGAAGTAGGTGCTTTGGCACAACTGGGAGGTGTCACTCAACAGTGTGGGAGTAAGGAGTCGACTGGCAGGCACCGTGACAAAAGTGTTGCCACTGAATACTTCAAATGGTGAAACTGTGGTTCCAATCCATCACCCATAGCTCCTTGAAAAAAAAAAAGTGTTAGGTCTCTGGATTTTCACATAAAACCTTCAGGCTATTTAAACGGTGCATCTTCTGGAGGTTTTTAATCAAGTGTGGCTAAAACTTCAAAGTCCTTTAAATCATGGGTATTTAGCCTACAAAGTTTACTTGCTTTGCCCAGATTGTCTTTGGAGATTTAATTCCTTAAACTATGGCTAGGGTTTATAGAGCTCTTGATCCCTGTGGTCTACAGCAATAAAAATTTCAGACTTTGAAAACAGTGGTTTCTTCTTTGGGCATTGCTGTCTCTTTAGATTTTTCTGAAGAGTTGCATATGTGCTAATCTTTTGAAGATTTTTTTAAACTTTGCTGAAAATCACTGTAAAGTCTTTGAGCTCTTCATGACATGAAGAAACTTTTGTTTCCATCTGTATTATTAGTGAAATTTTTAAAATATCCATTTATTGCAGGTATGTATGCTAACTTTAAAATAATAGTTCTTCAAAACCCCTTGAAAAGGTGTAGACCCCATGGCCATGCATGTGTTTATGCAGTTGATGGTTTGTTGTGTATATCTATACAAAATACCAGAAAAAGCATTCTGTTTTGGGCAAACAACTATGAAACTAACAAAAATTATTTGTTACATATTTTAATTACTTAACTTCAATATAGGCACTAGCACTAAAAGCTCCAAGATTTAAGAATGTGATTCCTCTCTGTCTAATCTAGCTCATGTTTTACTAACGGGACATTTTTATTATGCAGTTATCTGAACCCAAATTCTGTATCTCAACAGAAGTAAGTGTCTTAAAGGAAATACTCATTTATCTTCACCATCATAACAGGGATGATGGTGTCAACATCTGGAATAAAATCCTACTCACTTAACCAAAGTTCTTAACTTCTGTAAAAGTTCCTTTGTAGTTTACAACTTAGGACATTCCCTTAGTTTCCTGTTAAGCAAAATTAATTTATGCTCTGCCTGGATGGAAATTTTTGGAACTTGAAGACCAAGTAGAGATAGATTCTGTGGTGGGTACTACAGCAATTAATTGTATCTTTATTTCTGCAATTTTAAAATGAACAGAGAGAATTGTGTTCATCTTAGCTGAACTTATCCTGTTTTTTTAAGATAAGGTGGAACAAATTGCACTGTGACATTCCATGTTTATCTTTAGAGGGAGAAGACAGCAAACTTAATTTTTTAAACAGGTAAAAACTGAGATCCATAGTCATTCCAGTCAGTTAATTAAGAGAAATTTCAACTTGGTTGGCTGAAAGGAACCGAAATCTAGACAATATGACTAATGGTAATAATTCTGAAATAGGTCCATTTTGTGATGGAAACTGTACTCTACAACTAGAAGAAAGAGGTTTTATGGAAGGAATCAGAAATATTTTCCATACAGCAGTGAATTTAGTATTTCAATGATGACTGAATATCTTGGGTAGTTTATTAACAATCCTTAATACCTACAGTAAATACAGGCTCAAAGGTTCTGTGAACTGTCCTTCAGTATTCTCAAGCATAATATTTGCATATTAAGAGGGCTTGGCAAAGAATCTCAGCTGAAGTAATAACTCATCTTCATGTTATAAACATAGTTACATTACTTTAACAAGTCTAAAAAGTTTAATTCTAATCACTAAGCAGAAGAATCTAACTATATTTGTGATACCATGTTTTATCTGGGATACCAGTGAAACAGATGTAACAGAAGATGAGGACAAGTAAAACCAAGGCCAGAGAGGATACATTAAGCCACTTAAAATATTACTAAAAACCTGCATTTAAAATGTCAAATTGACTAATAGGTAACTGGTTTAGGGTTATCTGATATCTCAGTCAGAGCTTGGCTAATCTGTTGATACCTTCCTACACACTCCTAAATTAGGATATTTGTTGTTAAGTTGAACCCTATCCCTACCTTTTAGAAATCTGAAGAAGTGATTCTGGAACCTGAGCCTCTTCATCTAGCTTTGGTACCAAAAACTTCAAGATTGCACTAACAGATATAATACAGGATTTACAGGATATCTGCACCATTCTGGTGAACAGTCTCGTACTGTAAGTAGCCAAAAAAGATGATAGATAACTGCATATGCATAACTATGTCTCTATCCTCCCTAATGAACCCTGAACTCAGGAGAGATGAAACACATGTACAGCTTCATTGTAACATTGTTTTCCCTACTTGAGGCTGTCTTTTTGGTATTAAGTTTGAACTTAGTTTTGGTATAAACAGTGTGCAAAGGAACTCTCTTCCACAGAAATAGACATGATTTTTAAATATTTTTGTATTACTTTCATCTAAGTGCAAGACTACTTCTTTGGGTTTGGTGAGAAACAGTTTTTCCATACTCGCATGTGGTCTTTTGATCTCTTGCTCTTGAGCTGATGTTTGTATGAAACGTCATTATTCTAATTTCTCTTATAAAGAGCTGTACAACTAAGAGCAATTTATGGACCAAGTGGAAATAAGTCAAATAACAGAGAAATATTAATGTATTTTTTTTTAGGTATTAGCATTATGTTCTTTTATCACAAATCCAAAACCAAGTTTGCTTCACATTACCAACCAACAAACCCAAGCTAATAATTAAAAATTCTTCACTGCAAGATCTCAAAAAAGCTTTGTATTTAACAGAAAACTAATTTCTGAGATGTGATGCTAAAAAAAGTTCAAATAGGTTTTACTATAAAACTGCTATCTGATTGAGAGAAATTATGGTTATTCTATTTGCTAAAAGCAACAGCTTTTACGTTGTCCTTTCACAGTTATATTCACCTGCCTTGTGTTTAGTTCATATATCCCATTCAACACATAAAATTCTGTCACTTGGTAAATAATATATTTGGTAATTTAACATTCATGTAGAAAAGTTCAGCTCAAATATTTACAAAAACACAGAATTGGAGCCACTTTTGGAAATGGAAAAGAATCAAAAGGCAAAGAGGTGTTGGAAAACATGCTATAAACAGACCCTTAATATATGAAAGTTTAGAGAATATCTTAATTTAAAATACTCAATACAAGGATGAAGTAGGAGAATGGGAAATTTACATAGAGGAGAAAAAGGACATCTGATTTAGATATTTGAACTTATTTATCCATCTTATAAATATGTATTACAAGTGCTTTTGAGTCAAGTAATGTGTTTTGTTGAAAAATTATGGGTTTTTTTCTGTGATTTTTCAGCTTTATAAAATTATGAACTTTGGGAGTTTTTTACTGCAGTTTGTTATTTTATTGACATTAATAATTTCCTCCTTTTTTGAAAAAAAAACCAAAACAGTTCTCATCAATGAGTCTCTTAGGAAATACAAATTACAAGCTCAAAACAAGTCTATAAAATTAAGCATATAATTTGCATTATACGAATGTTCAGAACCAAAGATCTGAGAAGCTTAAATTTCCTGATCAATTTGTCAGCGTGAAAGTCAAGAGTTTTGTGAGTCTTAATCTTGTTTTAAAAGACAAGAACATATTTTTAATGTTTAGTTGAAAAAAAGAGACGAACCCCATAAAAATAAATTTCTGAAATGTATTCTGAAATAAATGCAGTAGACAAATTTAATGTTTCAGTTTGTGAGAAATAGGGACAAGAATGAAAAAGTATTACCTTACAGATGTTAAATTCAGATTATATTTGACAATATATTAATAATAGTTTAAACAATTTCTTATTGAGGAGGGATTACACACATATAAATGTGTATTATACATTATATTATATTTGCAGTACAGTAGAATTAGTTAACTGACCAATAATTTTAAGCAATTAGATTATTTTTAGACTTCAAAATTATTAAAATATAGTGAAAAATATAACCTCTAAATAATGAAAAAACTATGATACTTTGCGCTGTTCATTAATTTTGAAAAAAGGAATTTTTTTGATATGTTTCATTAAGCTATGACATTTGTCCCTGTCATTTTGACAACTGGGTATTAAGATCCCCTAAGAAAGGCAGGCCTGTTTCACGTCGTGTGTCAGAAGCGCACTGTTGTGGAGGTAGTTACAGAAGGTGTGCATGTGTTTACTACGCTAGGTGTGCATGGTCACAGTGAGTGGAGATGGAATAAGAAGGTATTTGTGAGCAGAGTATTTTCTATGTGAATTAAGTTTGCTGCTTCAAGTAAGCAGGAATGTCTATTCCATGAGTGTTGTAATTATATTTTAAACAATGTGTACTAATTCGTCATCCTTCAGCTAAAATTACAAGAACTTAGCATAGAAATGACAAAGCCAAAGACATTCTTTTCCCCTGAGGGTACTGACTAGTGTTGAATACGACTCAAAAGGCACGATTCTTTGAAAGACCTAAACCACTCATTCACAACAGACCCCAGAATGAAACAGAATTATTAAGTAATTTTTGTTGGAAAATACCTTTAAGACCATCAAGTCCAACCAATAACCCAGCATTACCAGATCTACCACTAAATCATGTCCCTAAACATGACATCTATACTGTTTTGGTGCACTTCCAGGTATGTTGCAGTTATTTGTGTCTCTCTGGAATTTCCAGGATGACAGCATTGTTTTTTCATGTCCTGGCCATGCTCCCTCCCAGCTTCTTGTGCACCTACTTGCTGGCAGACCTTGGGAAACTGAAAAGTTCCTGACTTAGGATAAGCACTGTTCAGCAACAACCAAAACATCAGTGTGTAATTAACATTATTCTCACACTAAAGCTAGAATACAACACTGTACCAGCTACCACGAAGAAAACTAACCACCCCGACTGAAACCAGGACAAAATGCATTAAGCTTTGCCTCTGCTATGAGTTATTTTTAAACTACAAGGTGAGGGCAGTAGTGCATGAAGCAGACAAGTAGAAGAACTGAGGAGAGTGTGCACTTGCAAGTGCAATCTGCAGTAATATGCTCTGTAGTTTGAAATGAGACTGGAATGGCCTGGAGGTACTTCAAGAACATGTCATGTTGCAGTAAAAAGGGCATGGCAATGTGGTACATTCACTCAAGTGACTTTGTTCCTGACGGTTTGTTCCTCATGTTCTATTTATTCATTTTATGCCGAAGTCAATATCTTATTTCCAAGAATGAGAAATTAAAATGCAAACATCAAGACATGCATGGAAATTTATATAAAGAGAGTTAATTAGTAAAGTTATTGTATGGCACTAGAGGAAGAAGAGAATGATCTGCTCGTGCATTATGAGGGGTTGTCAGGCTCTAGTCAGATAATTTCTGTTGTTCGCTAATACTTCAGGGTTCTTGCATTTGTATGACCTGGCTCCTTTGTCTGCAGTGGGCATAAGGTGCATGTTGTAAAGAACCAACAAACCTCTGTTAGAATCTGAAACTCAGCAATCAGCAGAAGGGAAATTGACAGGATTAAATCAGGAAGCCACGGACAGCAGGACCTAAGAGACTCCTTGCTTTGAGAGCCAAAAAGCCTCATCACCTGTTAATACTTAGCTATGTTTAATCCTACTGTCTCCTTCAGCAAGGTATGGAAAGACTTTTTGGTGGTCTTGTCAAACATGTAGAAACCCTTTTGTTCTCTTCCTCTCATGTGGTCCTCACTTCAGGAAAATATTAACCACCTTGCATAATTGCAGTAGAAAATTGTGTGGCCCTTTAATTAACATAACTCATCCTCTTCGTTAACATACTCCACCCACCAGTCCCATATGTTGCAAATCGTGTGTTCAATAAAGCATTCTGGTTTTCGCCCCCAAAAATGGGATCGATTAGACTTTGGACTGTCGCACCTATCTAGTTCTAAACCTAATTGACTAAATATTACTGAAACGGAGATGAAAAAAGGTGAAAAAACTATTAAGGTTTTACAACTTTCATCCTAGTAGGAAAAAAAAATCTTTCCTAATCCAAATAGACAGTCACACCTCCAGTATCTTCAGGTCATGGCCCTATAACATGATGGGAGATCACAACCTAGGAATAAATAGTGCCTCTTGTCAACCTCCAGCTGTAGAATAGGCAAATGAATGAGGAAGCCAAAACTGCACAACTATCATATTACTTTGTCTAGTCAGTGTGAATCAGACATCTTGAGGAGTAACAGAAAGGTCTGTTTTGAGACGTCTCCCTGTTTTTTCTAGCTCCTTCTGAATTTGCGCTTTGTAATCCACACTGGTCAAAGTGGTTTTCCTTGTAATCAAGGACTGGTTGAAAACATGAGTCCTGACACAATATTTTTCTACTTTAGTCAGAAATAGAAACTTGAGTTAATAATACGATTCATACCTGCAGATTTAGATCTTTAACATATCTGTAACTAAATGGTGAATGGAAAGCTGTAAAGTCTTCTGGATGCATGAGTAGTCAAAGTCAATGGACCAACTGTTTTAGCTCATGTCTGCACTGCTGTAGTTGTGCTGAAGTCAGTAGAATTTTTTACCGGCACAGAGAAAAGTAATACAGTTATGAAACAAGCTAATATATTTATTCAGAATATTAACACCTCTTTCACAGCTGTCAGACTTTTATTGCTGAGTTAAGCCAAAATACTAGTAAAGCCAAATACATTTTAGAGCTATTTTTTTCTTTTTTGTCTCATGTAAGTAAAATGTGAAATAAAGATTCCATTAAGCTTTAATTTCATCTCCATTAAAGTTCAATTTATTTCCAGATCTTGAGGGGAAAGTATCTTTTTGCATGTTTTATCTGACCAGGAGTCTGTGCAGGTCTGAGAGAAATAAATCAAGAGAGTTTGCCATTAACTTTAGCTTTCCTTAATCAGAACTTACTTAGAGACTGAGAAACTTAGAAAACCAGATTTGTCCAACTGTGTGTATAGCACCTACTTTTCAATATATAATTTTAACTTCTGAGATTTTTCTGCAGTCACTGAATATTCAGGTAAAAAGCATTTATAGTTGGTTAGTTTTTTAGTGAATCCTGAATAGCTGAGGAATTGATTTCTGTGATGGTGTGTCTGGTCTTGCCACAGCCAACTCCGAAGACAGTGATTTCAAAACCTTTGTATTTCTTGTTCTGCTGTACCTTAGATTTAAAAAGTTTTCCTTGACATATTGAGAAACAAGCTATCTTTTCTCCTGACTCATTCCTAGCTGATTATTTGTCTTATTCTGTTAAAAAACACTTAAAATGGAAATTTGTGTATTTAAGTCTCCACTATGCCATTTGTGTTCATATGTTGAACTTATTTTCTGCAGCATTTCCTTCATCTGTCCTTTAGAACACAATTTGGCAAGTACTCTAAACCTTTAACATTTTTTAATTTGTTTTCCAAAAAGTCACAAATGTTATGCATCAACTACTAAAAATTACGCAAAAAAAACCCCAACACAATACTTTTGAGAAAATATTTTTCTCCTTGATAGTGGCACCACCTTAGTGAAAAGGTCTGACAGAAAACTACAGAGCTCTAAATTTTCTCTTTGTTGTTCTGACTTGATATTTTTTCAAAACCAGAACTTGGACCATGGGAAGTTCCTCTCTATATGTAAATCTTACATTGCATATGCTAAGGTGTTTCAACTCTTCAGTGCATTTAATTTGAATAGACTTGAATTAAGTATTCTCCTATTTACAGAAATTTGTTTTAAGCTAAAATATAGACATATTTGTATTCACTGTGATTAGCAATGAAAATTGCACAGTGTGTCATTGGTATTGTTCACCTGTTGACCAATATTTAACAATTAACAAATCTGCTAAGTACTGATTTCTTTTAGATGTCCCAGAAGTTTAGTCCCCTTGAATAAAGCACATTTTACTAGTTAGCAGAACTAACCAAATGGTAAAAGGTGAACCATGGATGTATCAGGTATTATTCCTAATTAGTCATTACTTATTATTAATTGTTTGAAAGGCAGGAGCTCTTGTGAGCTGGATACATCATGCAATAAATTATATAATTATATAATAAAAATATGTTATTATTTTTATCTGTAGCTAACAAAAAAAGAAGCCCTAGTTTCAGTTCTGAATTCTGTAGAGCATTTCTTAAAGAGGGTGGATATTTGGTTTATGACCATTTGCAATTCTTGCAGAGATGCCTTTCACTTGATCACTGCTCATTAATCTACTTGCAGTGGAAACATTATAACAGCTAATATGATGCATATTCTTGAATATATTCCTTTTCTGTTTCCTTTTTAATACTTAATGAGCTTCCCAGACAAAATGTTTCTTCTAATGTATGTGACAACTCTGAATTGATGGATTAGCCATATTTTAATCTATCTATCAAATAGAGTCAACCGAGTCTTCAGTTGTGGAGTTAAATTTGTTTTTGATCCAAATTTGTGATATAGCTTAATTAAGGCTTACTTTTTACTTTCATTAGTTTTTCAAACTGCATTTAGAGAGGTGAAGTTCAGTGTCTTTCCTAGTCTTTCTGCAAGTAGTGAGTTCTTTTTATGCTAACTTAGAAAATGTGACAGCTTTATGAAAAGGTTTATGTAATCTGTCTCTCCTGTTCTGTCTTCCGTCTTCAATTCTCCCTTAAGTTCTTGAGCTATGATTTGTTTCTTTCATCCCATTGCAATTGTCATTTTGCAGAACATGGGTGATCGTTCAAGGACACTTCACTTGGAAGTTTCATGATGATTTTATGGGATATGGGCAAATGATCTCAGAATTAGAGATGGGTAGCAGGAATTTTCTTGGGAGTTTTCAGAGACTTTGGGGTAGCTGGTGGGATCAAACACATCTTGTTACGTGCAGCAAGAAAGACTCTGGGGTCTCTGGAGCTTACATTAGGGCCTGCAGTGTTAAGGCAATCCAACCTGGGGTTCTTCAAATGGTCAACTTTTAGGATCAGCTCTGTAGTAGTCAAGTTGCCTGTGAATACATCCAATACATTTCACTGCTTTCTGAGTGCCAAAGCAAGGGAGGTTTTACCATGAATGTTATAGCTTTTTATGGTTTTCTAATGATTACAAATTATTATAAATGGCGTTTTGCAATATGCAGATTTCATGACAAATCTGTAAATATAACCTATAGTAAGGCCTAGATCATGACGCTCATGGATCAGTGACTACATTTTCAGTGGGCAACATAGCAAAAGCTTAAAATCCTGAGAACATAAGTCTATACTCCTAAGTGCATTTTGAGCTGCTAAATGTTTTAAACAGCAAATTGCTGACTAAAATGAGAATAGAAATGGGAAATCATCCAGATAATACCAGAGTGAAGACACTAGAATTAGGTGTTTGGGAAGATAGACTCTAAATTCAGTGAAGTTAATACAATTCTATTTCATGTATAAAGAGTAAAAAACTCAAAGCAAATACTACTGTGAGGCATAGTGTTACCATTCCCCTTTGAGGGATTAGAGTCTTGAAAGTCTACTCTGAATTTCACAGCTTACATCCATTTTCAAATTAGAAACATAGAAGTGCAGTCTCTCTTGAGTCAGGGACAGCACAATACTGTGTGTTAATGTATTAGTACAACACTCAGAGCCAGTAGTACTTGAATTACAAAACAATACCATACAGTACTTCATGTGCTGATGCAATACAGCCATCTTTAACAATGCACATAACACTCCTTAGAAACGTAGCACAGAAAATTTGTGCTTACTCGAGGGGATATCAAGAAGTTATGTTACAGCTGCGCACTAGTTTTTCCCAGGTCAGCCAGCAAGTAGAACACATAGTGTTAAAAATTATATGTGTTTTATAAAAAAAACAGTTGTCAGAAGCATCACAGGAATAATTTAACATTAATATGCATATTTTAAATGAAAACTTCTGTCTTCAAAACACGGGGGAAGGGCCAATGTATTTGGAAAAACTCTCAAAAAATGGTTACTATTTTTAACCTGAAGAAGCAGTCGATCTATAACATACTTTCAGCTAATGGAAAAGTTTGAGCTCCACAGAGCTTGTGGTTGTTGTTCCCTGTGACATGTACATTCCTGATGTTCCATAGGACTTATCCTTCTGACAGAGACCGTGTTCTCCTCCCATGGAAGAGGTAAGGGCTAGCATTCCTCCCTAAAGCTAGCAAGCAGAAATAAAAACTGACTGTCTGAAGCTGATATGCTTACTAATTCACTCTTAAAATGTGGGCTTTTATGAAGGTATGGCTTCTTGAGAACAAATAAAGTCTCTTCAGCGAAGGGTGATGATTATTTCTCTTTCACATCAGAAAAAGAGTTTAGTAGCTCAAAAACTCATGAAAAGTAGTAATAATCACCCTTCACAGATGAGATATTCTGTAGATATAAAATGCACAGTTGTCACCTCTCTGAGTCTTCAGTTGTGGAGTTGACAAACAAAGAGAAACTCTAAGATTTCTCTTCCATGTAGACACATCCTAATTCTTTCAAATCTTTTTTTCCCCCCTCCTCTTTTCTCTTGTAGCCTTTAAAGTGCAGATCAGCAGGAGCTGTTGTAGGAAAAAGTGAGAGATTACCTCTATGGAATCTCATGTGAACGAACAGAGCTTCTAAGAAAGTCTGTTGAAGGTCCTTTCTTTAGTGTGCAAAGTCTACTTTGACTCCCTTCAATTTCTGTAGCAAGCAGTCGTGCCACGTGAGTTTGAGAGTATCTCAGTGTTCAGGACATGTTCAGTCAGGGTGAAAGAATTTTTGTAACAAAAACACAGCCTGACATCAAAGTTAAAATTCTGTTGATAACCAATACAGATAGTGGGTGTAGATAATCAGGCCACCCCCTGTATCAATACAGGCTGGGTGATGAACAGACGAATAGCACTCCTGGCAAGAGGGACCTGGGGGTGCTGGTGAATGAGAGGCTGGACATGACTCAAGTGTGTTTGAAGCCCAGAAAGCCAATTGTATCCTGGGCTCCATCAAGAGCAGGGTGGTGAGCAGGTCAAGGGAGGTAATTCTGCCCCTCTATTCTGCCCTCATGAGGCCCCACCTGAAGTATTGCATCTACCTCTGGGGTCCCCAACACAGGAAAGACATTGACCCGTAGGAGCGAGTCCAAGGGAGGGCCACCAAAGTGATTAAAGGATTGGAAAGAAATACATCTGTCTTAATTTTTCTTATCTTGCAGTCATTTTTCTATGTCAATGAAAATAACCTAAGAAGACAACTAACTCTGGGGAGGGAAGAAGCCTCTGGTTATATTATTCCAAAGTTAAATAAGTTGCCATCTATGGAAGATATAAAGTTTTCATGAATATAGCTCCATCTTTTACGATGTGTATAAAATGAGACCTGAGGAGTTTTTTGTAAAACAAGAAGAGAACCAATGGCTCTTGAGGAAGGATAGTTACCAGAGCAACCTATTAAACATTGCTTTTTACTATCAAGTCAGCATATAGCTTGCACTGCTGTTGATAATTGTTTTTACCTATAACCCAGAGGTTATTTATATGGAAATCTTGCAGTATTTGTGGAATCTTGAAAAATATGTAACTTCACAACAGCTACCAACAGCCAAGGAAGGGAATATGATCCTGGAATCTGAACTAAGAAATCTCATCTTAGTGAGAAAATGGAGGGAGAGAACATAACACCTCTTTAAAATCTAGAATCACTTTATTACTGTGGAGGTTAGGTTCCTCAATGCTTGTAAGACCCTTGAATAGACTGGAATTTTATGTTTTAAAATGTTTCCTCATTCTCAACTAAATTACAGTCTTAGAAAGTACCTCAAGTATTCACATCTTGTCCAGTTTCTGGACACAAAAGAACTGACAAAACTTTTAGCAATGAGGGGACTATGAACTCTCTGGAACAGGAATGCTAATTGATTTAGGTAATAATCAGATCAAATAGTAGTATGTTGCCATGATGCTTATCTTCTTAGTACTACACACATTCAAGATGTCCAACAACCCAAGTTTATAGTCATGTTTGTTCTAATTTCACTGGTCGCCAACTATAATAAATAATGGCCAGACTTCACGAACCAAGATCTGAGGAAGGTCTTTGTACGCCTTCCAGCCTGCGCATTGGATTTATTTTAGGTGGGACACAGTGCGCGCAGAACTGAGCCCACCCTTTAATCCTAAGGTTCATCTGCCGGGGCCAAGCGAGCTTGGACAGTGGCAGCGAGGTCCTCAGGACGTAGGTGGATCGCCTTACAGGGCTGACGGGCTCCACCTGCCCGGGGAGTTTCCCCGACCGGGAACCGAACCCGGGCCTCGGCAGTTACAGTGCCGTATCCTTAACCACTAGACCACCAGGGGCTCCCAAAGACCACCAGGGGCTCCCGGTCGCCAACTAACTGGTGAAGAAAATGTCATGAAATCTTGACCTCGAGTAAGTTATAATTTAGGCAAGAAGTGCAGATAATATAATAATCAGGCAGAACAGGAGGTAGAAGCTGTCACTTCTGAGAGAGCTGTCATAATATGTTCCATTATTATATCACACTAATTGTTCTGGTTTTCTCATATCTGACCTGTGTCTTTTCCCTTTGGAAAGAACTCTTGTTGTGCTTGTCCTGCATCTGCTTGTGTATTCAGGGTGGACACTTCCTCCCTTTGTTTTGCCAGTTGTTTTTGGTGTCTGTCAGAGACAGCTTTTAAGTTAAACAGCCATCTGGCATCTTTACTCCTCTTCAAACTTCTCTGAAAGGAAACTCATTTAGCAGGTGCTCAGAAAGCCATCGACAAGTTATTGACCAATGAAAAGAGAGGTCAACCTAGACTGATATGAGCACCCTTCTGAGCAAGAGCATTACATGCCTTATAAAACAGAAAACTGATAGTCAAAGGACTCAGGGTCTGAAGCCAGGCACATATTCTAGATATGCTATTTTACTTCTTTTTAAACTACAAAGTTTAGTATGTCAGAAATAAAAATGAAAGACCAAGATGTATGAGTACTGGGGTTTCCATTTATACTTTTGTACTCTGCTATAAAATGAGTTGTTTAAAAAAAAAAAAAAAAAAGAAAAAAAAAGAGAAAAAAAGGCAATAATTTAAATGAAGCATCTGCACTTACACTACATTTCTAAGTTTATCAGTTTCAGGTATGCAAACTGCTTATAAAGCAGAATGTGTCCAGTTATTAATCAAAGAAGAATAGGAATAGGCCACCTGAGTTTGGCAGACAAAACTTCTTTTTAGAATACTTAAGATACGGAGACGACAAAATTTAAAATAATGGTGGGGTTTTTACATGACAAGTAGTATAAGAAAGAATACCTTTAAAGATGCAGGTAGCAGACTCTACTGTGTTAGGTGAAAATACAGTTTCGTTATGCACACTGTTTTCAGTGGGTGAGTCAAACTTTAATAATAATTATGCTCAATAATTTTTAGAACGTGTTCTGTCAGATGTTTTTAAATTTTTGGACACTAGGACTGTGATTCAGACACTCAGCTACTTGCTTCACTTAATGAAGAAAATCAGATCTTGTAATAGGCATGCATTGACATAGAGAAAATAAAGAAATTATTGTCATGCTCCTCGCTTCTTAGAGACATCTAATATCAAAATCCTGACTAACTCTGTGTCTAGAACAAGTATTTCAAAATTTCTGAGTTGATGAGAACATTTGGAGCTATGACTCATTGCTAAACATCAAGTGTTTAGAGTTTTGCACAAATGTCTTCAGATGAACTTAAGAGAGCAGAATGTTGCATAAGACCTCATTGAGAGTACAACTGAAAAATATTTACACTGCAGAGATGCAGTCTGAGACCTTACACTGTCAGACGTAGGACCTACCATGGGAATATGTGTGTCTTGGACTCTGAGGGATCAAAGCATATCATATAGAATCATAGAATGGTAAGGGGTTGGAATAGGCCTTAAAGATCACCCACAAATAACTTTTCCTGGATGTAACCAAGCACAGTTTTTAAATAGGAAAAGGATTGTATCGTTAAAAAGACATTCCTTTCAGTTTTCAACTTGAAATGAGAGTACAAAGAGCAATGGATATTAATAGGTAAAGATGATAAGAGTCCTCGTGGATGTTGCTTCTACAGAGAGGAACTGAATGTCATGTTCTCTGAAGGACAGTGCCCGTCATCTAAATGAGTCAGGACTTGTTCTAAATTAACGTAGTCCCAAGGTAAATATCTTGTGTTTTTGTATGTACACACAAATGTCTCTATTACTACTATTGACACCTTCATCACTAAATCAAAACCAGAAAAGGAGCATGTAAGGGTAATAGCCTTTAAACGCACCGGGTGCTCGTGAGATAACCTGGGACCAGATGCTATTCGTGTGGCTCTCACTAGGCTTCACCAGAGGGAGTTATCCTTAAGGAGAGAGAACATATGCTCTGAAGGATCAAGGATGTTCTTCTGGAACCTATACATTTAGCAATGTAATAGTCTGGTACATATGTGATATGCAGACTCAGAAACAAAACAAAAGGACAAGTGAAATATGTTCAGGAATTCAATATGATTTTGTTAGAACACTCTGTGAAGTGGGACTTTGTGAAAGAGACAATTGGAAAGCTTTAGAAATGCAATAAAAAACTTAATTTTGTTAGCCATATAGAGTCCAGACATCCAAAGCTGAGTCAATCAACCTGGAGTTCCTTCAAAGGCAATGGAGAAAGAAATGGACACTTGTCGATAATGTATTATAGAGTCTGTTCTAATATTTCTTTAGAATTAAATAAAACACACTTTAGAAGTGTTTTATTCTCTCCATGGACTGTAACTCAGAAGTCTACAATATACATTTAGATAGTGAAAAGAGAATGTGTGAATAGCCCCACAGAACAGATATGGAGGAGGAATTCTTCTCTCAGACAATAACTTCCTAGACCACTTTCCTAGTGCTGAACTGTAATCCTGAAAACCAGTGTTCTCCTGAAGTTCCCAATGAATGACTGCATGGTGGAGTGTCTGATGATCTCATTACATGTACTACACTTGTACTTCCTGTAATTTGAGCAAGTTCAATTGTCTTTTCATTTTGTCATTACAGCAGACTGAAAATTTTGCAAAATTTGTCTTCTGAAGCTTGGTTGAAGCTTTTTTTGGGGGACTTTTTAGCCAACCGATACCTTAAAATTCTTCAGAAATTTTCTAGAAATATGTGCAGCTGAAACTAAAATCTGAAAAGCTCTGAATGGCCATGAGCCACTGAAGGCTAGCTTATTCTCTACACATGCTTTTATTTTAGAAATATCTAGAACAACTATATGGGCAAAACATAGTTATGGACTCTCTGGGACTAAATTATTATGTTACCACTTTTTCCGGTGCCTTAGAGCAACCCATGTTATATTATCTGCATGAAAGTAGAAAATCCAAACAAAGCAGTGTGCGATGTTATCCTGGATTGACTTGCACATGTGTCTACTGAATTAAAAGAGCTAAAAATATTTCCTGTTAAGCTGCAAAGAAGCAACTAGGGAATTTAAGTTGCCCCTCCTGCATTAAATTCTGGGAAGGCATGTCCTGTGACAGGTGTAAACCATCGCTTGTTTCTCTCCAAGGAGCAGTTGTCTGAGAGACAATTCCGGATCTGAATGTACCTCAGATGATTAGCTCACTCTCTCCTTTTCTCTTGTCTTGTGTCCTTCACTTCTGGTTCAGTTCTGTTCTACTTAATGAATTCATATTACCTATATCTTCACCCACTGAAAGTTTATATGCTTGCTACAGGGGATTTTTCTATTGGTGGTGTTGAAAAATGTATGATTTACTTGACACGTCTAATGGAAAAGTACTTTCATAAAGCCTGATGAGAGAAGCTGGTTTTTGCATCCGTACCCTACTGTATTAAGAGAAGAAATGGACAGTGGTAATTTTGAGGCTTTTGGCACATTAGCACATGGCAATGCATTATAAAAGTATTTCTGTAGTTTCCAGTTCTTTACATCTACTTCCATACGCCCTCCTGATTTGACACTATGATAAAACAGAGTCCTCCAGAAAATGAAACATTAAGACTTTCCCTGGTCTTTTATTGGGGAAGTGTTGATTTGTACATGGTAATCAGTGAGACTGTGTGACCTGATATTTGTCACCCAATAGTGATCAATAGTGAAAAATCTGAGTGTATAGAAGTTCTACAAGGAATTGTTGAAGGAAATTTTTATATTATAGACATTTTTATATACTATCATACCATATTATTTTTCCATAGCAACTCCATTTACACCAATTCTACTTCAATGACATATTATTATTACACTCAGCTTTTTAAAAAGACCAGCTTATCTTGCATGTTGTTTAGCAAGGCATACTTCAGGCAGTTATGATCTACTCCCTCAGTTTGCATTTAAAATTAATATAATTAATCAATAAAGTACAGATGTATATTATGAAAACAAAAGGATAACAGACAAACAAACATACATCAAGCAGATAAAATGGACTACAATGTCTATCCATGGTTCAATTTTTATTGGTAATTAATATAACTATTAAGACTGTGTTGCAATTTTTTGGTACATTGGTAATGGTGCCTTTACTTTTTAAAAAAAGTATTTTGCTTTAAACACATTCACAGTGAGATCAATAGAACATACACAATTTTTTATATGGGAGCAGAAACCAAAGTTCTGTTATTTATATTGGTCAATTCATTAATATTGTTAAACAAAATTTGTAATTCACTATATGTAATTCCAGTTTTATGATTTTTTTTTGTTTTAATTAAGAGAGCAAACATTAATCTTATAATCACTTGGTGGGACTTCTAAATTGTTTTTATCCAAGATCTCTTTATTATGCATGACATATTTCACTGGTTAAATTATTTCTCCCCATATTTTTGAGCCTGTCAAAATCGTAATAAGTAACAGAAGATTTTAAGACAAAAAATCATAAGAAATCATTTAGAATATTATATGATGGTGGGAAAAGATAAAACGCTTTGGTATAAGTGTAGTTGCATCTTTTTTTCAATATAGACATTATGTGGCCAGTTATACATGTAAGAGGCTATAAATGAATTCGGTACACAAATATTTGGACAAGAACAGATTATGTAGAAAAATTGTTTTTCATGGAGTAATGCTAAAATAATGATGTTGAAGTTGAGGGATTGTGTGAGGCAATCAAATTATCAGTGGCATTCCTTATTGATCACTGTAAAAGCCAGTTTGCTTAGAAATGTTTTGTCTTATGTGAAAAAGGTTAACATATGAAGTTTTGTGTCCAGAAATGAGGATTATGGTTGCATCAAGCCAACCCAAACTCTAGCTAATAAAATATCTGCATGGCAAGATATTGTGGAGATTATCATAAAGAAGAAAAATGTGAAACTTGGAAAATAGCTCAATTTTGGTCATGTTAAGTGAATTACTAAATGGACAAATAAAATTAGATATTTGTGGGGGATTCAGTAGGAACTGAAGGAGGTAAAACCAGGATGATGGGGAAAATCTACAAGTTCCAAAAGCCAAACCCTGAAACTATAAACATGAGTTCTCTCAGGGAGAAGTCTTGACAAGAAAATATGAGAATATCCTGCAGACTTCCAAACAAGGAGAAGAAGATTGACAAAATATATGCGAACAGAGGGATAAAAGTGAAAAATCATACACAGAAGCCTCAGATAATAAAATCAACTTTGGGTTTTAAATATTGATAAGAAATAGTAATATTTTCTATTTCAGACCTTGTGTGCTATAGTTGTATCAACAGCTTAAGAGACTAAAAAGCCAAGAGAAGAAAACAAAATGTTCTTCCAACTTTACAGTTTAATAAAATCTAATACTGAAGGCCACTCGATACAGCAATTAAAGACCATATGTGAATAGACTCACTTTCTCAGAAGAATACCATTAACAAATTACATGTTTGTAGAGATCAGAGAATAGTGAAGATGGGCTGCCATTTCTGTATCCTACAAAATCATGATGACACAGAGTTGTGCCTGCAACAATCCCATATGTAAAAAGTCACTTGCTTACCTGAAATATGGTATGGGTGAATCGTAGTTTATTCAGAAACTAAAGAGAGCAAACTGTATCTGAAATTCTACTATATTCAGACGGCATATGACATGAATAGTATCTTACAACTAAGTGTTCAATATGAAGCTGGTCATCTCAGGCGAAATTTGTCATGTATTTCATAGAATTATAGAATGGTTTAAGTTGGAAGGGACCTTAAAGATCATCTAGTTCCAACACCTCTGCCATGGGCAGGGACACCTTCCTCTAGGCCAGGTCGCTCAGAGGCCCATCAAGCCTCGCCTTGAGCACTTCCAGAGACAGGGCATCACAACTTCTCCGGTTAATCTGTTCCAGTGCCTCACCACCCTCACAGTGAAGAATTTCTTACTAATATCTAATATAAATCTTCATTCTTTCAGTTTAAAGCCATTTCCCCCCTTGTCTTATTACTACATGCCCCTCTAGAAAGGACCCTTCTTCCCTCTTCAGCTTTCTTTTGGGGGCCTTTTAAGTACTAGAAGGATGTTAAATTCTATATTTTGTTGATGCTCCGGTATTGTGAAATTTACCGCCATGTGCTTATTGTCATATGTCTTCCCTTTTGAAGAGAAAGAAGTGAGAAAAAAGTTTTATTAAGTTATATGGAGGAATTCATAAAAGGGAAAATTTAGAGGCATTGGTGAATGTTCAAGCAATATTCTAAATTTTAAAATTAATTTGACACTTCTCTCGGAGTACTTAATATCAAAATGACTATGAATCAGATAAAGTAGAAGTAAAGAACACTGGAAGAGAAGCCCATTTAAAGTTATGAATAAAAATGTTATCTGTATTTTTTGATACAGATACAAGGTCTGTTTTAACCCAAAGACTTTGTAATTGGACTTCTGTCACTGATACTCTGGGGATAATATATTTATTATGCTGGTATTACTTATACGTTTCAGTTTAAAGGAATAATTTCAATTATTATAGTAATTAGTGTTTCATAATAAAGTCCACTCAATAGTAAATCCAGCCTTCATGAGACCTTTGGCTGCATTTATCTTTATATGCTTAGGTTAGAAATTTTGAATATTCCCCTTCTCAAGGCCATTGCATTTTTTTATCTTTTTTGTGCACAGGATCAATCTTATCCCAACTCAGCCACTGAGGAGTCATGTGTGAGCTAAGTCTCTAAAGTTCTTTCACAGTTCATATAAATCGTTGTTGTCAAAAAGTTATTCAGTTCACCCTGAAGTAAACAGTGAATGGCAGATTGGTTGCATTGCTCTTTAGCTAGTTTTTCTCAGCAGAGCTGTGGTAGAGAACAGCAAAGAGGCATTTTAAAAATGTTGTGGTATTTAGTTCAATTAGTTTATAGTAAAACATTGATTGCTTCTTTACTGAGAAATCCATTTTTAATTGTTTGCCCCTTATACACAGCAAGCAAACCATTGTAGATACTGTGAATTTGCACAATTCAGTAGTCTTTCATGGTTATTTGTTATTTCTGCCTCCTTTGGACTGTGCAGCAGGGCTGAGGGTTTCAGACATTTCTATGAAGAGAAAGCTAAAATGCTGCAAGTCACTTGATGACTCAGCAATTGCCCCAAGTCTTTAGTAAGTTTCTAATTGTTACCAGAGAAATTGCTGAGTATCTAAAAATGTTTTTGGACTAAATAGATGTTTTCTTTCTAATATACAGAAAGGCATTACTGGTTGTATTTTTTAAGCCCTGGATGGCCTTCTTGTTCTTCTTATGGTTGCTACAGAGAACCTCATTAGCAGGATAGCCCTTTGTTTCAGTTACTTGATCTTTTTATAGTCTAGGGTAATGGTTAGAGCATGCATGGGGAATGTGGGAGATCCAAGTTTTTATTCTGCCTGAGGAAATTCAAATTCCTCCTATTTCCTGTTGGGTCAGCTATTCAGTAGGGTACAGGGTTTTTTGGAATGTTTAATATTAGAAGCAATCAATATTGCTCCAGCTGAAACTTTACAGAGAGAAACACAAGAATCATTCAGAGATAGGAATCGCAAGAATTAATAGTATTTTGTTGACTGAGTTACAAAGTATTCACATGAAAAGGGGAATAAAGTTTTACTGGTTGATCCTAGGATTGTTCACGTTTCATTTGTGCAAACTACCAGACACAAATGTGTAAGAAGCTAGGGTAGCAGGAACAAGCACTCAGAACACTTGCATCTGTAAATAGCATCCCTAAGAGTAAGCAAGTATACTATATATCCTTCTATTTGCCTAATGTTTGGCCATCTGTTGATCCAGATATATAATGGATTTTTAGAAAAAAAAAATTCTTAACATTTTGTCACATTCAAGAGAGGAATTTTGATTTTTTTTTCCCTCTACCAGTATTAAAATGTTTAGGCTGGGCTGGCTCTAAGAAAGATCTCTTCTGGTTCTAGGCACCCAGAAGTCTTTAGAGATGATGATAACATGAAACAATTACTATTAATTACTATTAATACTTTTATATCACCTTTGATAATAAGAGGATAACTGTGAGCCTACCACACCTAGAACTAGCATAGCTAGAACTAATCAAGCAGGAAACATAATTCTGTGGCTTGGTTTTAGTGTGAAGGGTTGTATTTATTGCACTAATCAGCACAGGAATGTTTTCTCCTTAAATTACTCAAGACTCCTTTTATGTTGTGAAAGACTTGTTTCAATAAAAATATAATTCTTGTCTTGGGCAACACTGTGTGTTAGTTTTTGCTAACAAGTTAGGCAGTGGATATCATTAATTTGCTCACTTAGGCATGAGGCAGAATGTTGATCAGAAGGACTTTCAGAATAAGACAGAGCCTGTTCCTGGAGAGCCGCTGCTTCTCAGTACTTATCTCTTGCAGAAATATCCTGGGAAATAGAATGGGTAACAAACTAAACAAACAAACAGAATCCCATCACATTTTTGGTGCAAAATGTAGTCTTGGCAAAACAAACAAAAAGACATTTTTGAGAAATTCTACTAGAAGACAAGACTGATTTGAGACAGAGCCTTGGGTAGGGGAGCTGGAAGCTTGCCCTGGGCAGTGTGGTTGCTGATGTCTCTGCTGTATGAGGGTTAGAGACTTCAGTTCCATTGGGCATCTGGATGCTCACAGGTATGACACGGCTCAACGTGTTTCTGTCAGACCTGTCCTTATGAAACTCAATGGGTTTAGTTCTTCAGAGAGTCTTCTAGTTTAAGAAAGCATACAAACTTTCAAAATATTTTTTTGAGATGTTGAATATCTTCTATAGGGACTTTCTTTACAATTGAAATCAAAAATTGAAGTTACATTTTAGGTGGTTTGGTTGTAGTTTGCTTTGTTGCTGGGGTTTTTTTCCTTCTAAGTTTTAGGTGTCCATTTCTATTACAGTTAGAAATGAAAGC
The DNA here is from genome assembly GCA_013397135.1 of Pachyramphus minor. Classification (NCBI taxonomy): domain Eukaryota; kingdom Metazoa; phylum Chordata; class Aves; order Passeriformes; family Tyrannidae; genus Pachyramphus; species Pachyramphus minor. The sequence goes on along the minus strand of VYXB01000868.1, from coordinate 351,653 downwards.
TTTATCAAAATGTTAGAAATTTCCACACATAGAAATTTTGACCACCTCTGTTGGGAAAAACAGCATTATCTTTTCAGATTGAATTGGCAGAAATACCAAAGCAGTGATTCAAGTAAAAGCACAGAAGAAAAGATGGAGTTTCTCCATTTGAAGACAATGTAAAAAGATAATAAGATCTGAAATGTAGCTTTTAAATACTTTTGTGCATTTAAATATATATTGAGATAAGAAAAGTTTTAATTAGAAGCAAAAGCAACAGATGAATCTGTAATACTTGCCTAGAAGAGAAAAAATTGAAAGCAGAAAAAAGAAGTAATGGAGAAATGGCAGTAGAGGTACTAGTTAATAAGCACACATTAATAACTTTAAGTTTACCTTATAAACACAAAAGAAAAAGATAAATGTAAGTTTCAGATAGAAAATGCAGATAAGAAACCATTTAGAAATTTTCATCTCACTGGTTGCACTTTAACCAGCAGCACATGAAAAAATAATATTGAAATAGGCAAAGTAAGAGTGCTTTACAAAAGCGCCAACAAAATCAAAGAGATGTATTGTTATTAACCTGCAAATTAGTTACCTTAAGTGTCCCTTAACATTTGTTTTCTTTGTTATTACTTCATCCTTTTAACTTTATTATCAGAAATTTATGGGAACAGAGATCAAGGCCAGAGCTGTTACTAATAAAGGTCATAGAACTAAATAAAACAACACCATCTTCTTTTGTTTTCAAAAGATTCTTTTAATTTCCTTCTATTTTTTTAAGGTTAATTGTTTGGGTTTTTTCCCTCCTGGTCAATAAATAAGTAAAGGCCATGATCTTCCTAGATTAGGACTCCTGTGCGTGTAGCTATTGTGCTTATACTACATCTACCTTTTTACTCCAGGACTGCTTTCTGCAAGGCTTGAAACTTTTGTCAACTTTCCTAGTTTGTTTGTTGCTGTTTTAGGTTATTTCCTAATATTCGGAGTGAAGATTTTTGATTAACCTGTAATATTGTATCTTTCATGTTCTAAAATCATATTTTTACAAGCCTTAGAGGCTGTTGCATGACTCTTAGATATGATTTCTCAGCCATGCTTTACATTTCAGGATTAAAGATCTGGAAAATATGGCATAAGATGGGTTTTATCATCTTAGTTCTTTGTGTGTCTGGTATTCCCTACAGCTTATTTTTAACAGCTTTTTCACACAGAAATTCAAATATGATGATATTTTAAAATTTTTGTATTTTATTCTAAACTCTTTACTGATTTCTGATTACATTTCAGCATTTGTGCATTCTTTCCTGTTAAATATCTATGAAGAATCATTGATTGTGCAGGTAAAACAGGTTGGAAATATTTCATTGAATATTTTTAACAGAGACAGTGGACTTAAAAAAAATCACTTTGAGAGAAGGAATTACATTTAAGTGGTGCCTTAATAAAAAAAAAAAAAAGAAGAAGAAAATTGAAGAAGAAAAAGTAAAGGTTTTCTTAAAGATTACTCTCTACCTTTTTAACATGAAAGTTTCATTCGTAAATTTTTTATGTTTTTCTTCTGTGAATGATGTTGATATAAGGAAGAAAAGGTAAACAAAAATATTTAAAACTTGAAATTTTTCAAAACCCTTGATCAGCTTTTCTTGTTTGCAAGGTGCTTATGGAAACCTAAGTGATAAATTTCCTGTCCCATTTCAGGATAGAAAAAAATCTTACAAAATTTCACGGAGCAAGAAGCCCTTTTCTGTGCAGAAATAGGCTGCTACCAAAAGAGAAGTGAAATACTACAGGTGAATGCAATGCACAACTTTGATATCTCAGAATACAGTGGAGTTTGCAAAGAAGGGAAAATATGTCAGATTTCTAATGGAATAGGCTCTCGAAGTGATGATATAAGAAGTAGTTTGTGGCAGACATAAGGACCCCAAAGGTCCAGTGTAGTCTCTCGTAGAGCAGGAAAGTCCTGGAGACTGGAAGAAGATATTGGAGACTGGAAGGAGATCTTGAGCAGAGGAGGAAAGGGCACTGGTGTGGGAACTAAAAGTGTCCAGCTTGCCAAAACATCCTGTTACAATTCAGCCTCTCATTAACAGACAGAACAGTACCATTTATGCATTGTCCATCAAATTCAGAAGGTAATTTCCTATTTGTCACTTTTAGAACATTTTTAATTATATCTATTTTACATATATATCATATTTGTTTCAATATTAGTCATCATCATCATCATGGCTTGGCTTCATGAATGAAGATTTCGAAGGGCTCTACCCACACTTGCTGCAGGCTCACTGATGGCTGAAAAGGTCAATGCACGACAGACAAGTCCGGTTGCAAAAGGCACAGCAGAGAGACTCCCCAGGTGGCAACGACTGGACACGATTCTTTCTGAGTTGTCTTTTCACCTCGAGAGTGACCCTGTGTGAGTTCTCAAAGGAGGCAGCAGCATTATAGATGGTTTCTCTCCAGGCTTCCCGGTTGGAGGCCAGAGTAGACGAATGATGATGATCAATATGGCCAAGGCTGAGATGTTGTTTCAGGGAGTCCTTGTATCTCCTTTTTGGGGCTCCTCTCTTGCGACAGCCAGTGGTGAGTTCACCATAGAGCACAACCTTAGGGAGGCGGTGGTCCTTCATCCTGGAGACGTGCCCTGCCCAACGCAGCTGTGTTCTCAGCAGCACGGCCTCGATACTTGTGACTGCAGCCTGTTCAAGAACAGACGTATTGGTCACATAGTCCGTCCAGTGGATGTTTAGGATTGTACGAAGGCAGCGTTGATGAAACCATTTGAGGAGTCGCAGGTGGTGGCGGTAAATGACCCATGACTCAGACCCATACAAAAGAGTAAATAGCACTATCTACTTTATATCTATTTTTACGTATATATCATATTTGTTTCAATATTAGTAAGTAGTATAGAAATGTATAGGATGATTTTTAAATGTACTTTCAGTCAACATTCTAGTACCATAGACTTAAGATTCAGGATCGCACATATTGTTTTCCTAGAGAGGTGTTAACACAGCCTCTTCACGTTTTATGTCACCTTTACAAATACAAATCCTCGCATGTCATCCAGTATTGTCCCATAAAGTCTAAGAAAAAATAAAAAGAGAAAAAAAACAAAGCTGCAGAAGCAGAACTATCTCAAGAGAATTATAAGGTTATAAGAGAAAAACATAAACTTATAGATAGTGGAGAGCTAAATCAGATCTTTTTAGAGTGCTTAAAAGGATTGACCAGAGCTCTAGCACCACAGGGAAGTTAACTTTTGCCTCGGGAAACAGTGATGCATAATACACCTCCTGCTCAAAGATCTGAAGACTAGCATGTAACTTCATAAATGCAACTTACTGCTTTAACACTGCCAGCTGACCTTAGTACCTTAAGCAGACAGAAGACTGAGAGGAAAGACAAAGGAGACTGTGCATTCTATAGCTGTGCAGGATGTTACTGGTACAAAATCAACTGAAGGTTGTGACTATGGAAGTATTTTCACCACCACTACTGAGGGACTGTACTCTGGGATGGAAGAGACTGAAGACAGTGTGGACTAAACACAACTGTGGTATTTGCTTCACACAACTAATACTGGAACTACGATGAAAGTGGGATTAGTTCTTTATGCCCTTATAAATAATATCTATACACAAGGCAGTTGAGGAAAGTACTTGTTTTGACTGTTTTTTGCAACAAGGATAAAGTAATTTTTCTTTAAATCTAACATTAGCTTGGTAGTACTCATTAAAGACAAAGAGTTAATTATCAGACGAGCCTATGAATACAAAATTATGCCACCTGTTATGCCTACTTTCCAAGGCAACTGTTCCAGCAAATGCTGCATATTCATTTATCTACCTTTTCAGACTATAAAAGTGTTGTCATCTGTATATACAGAATACTAGCCTTTAAGACTGAAATAAAAGTTGGAAGGACTACAGATGCTTGGGCATATGCTAAGCTCTTGTATGAAACTTCTTGGAAAGATAAAAATTTGTATTATGTGAAAATTTTATAATCCAAACCTGAAAAGGCTTAAGGCTTTGCTAAGACAATTTTAAGGATAACCTCATGCAGGACTATATGCCAGAAAGCAGGAAAAAATAACCTTTGTGGAAGAAAAGGTAGATATTCTATACCCACTATGATAGAAAGAAATACTATACTACAGTCTCAATCAAATGAATCAGTACATCACAAGTTTAGATTGTTTGGCCCTGTGAATGTAACTGTGTTGACAGTGATTTCACACCTTAGAAGAGAATAATCGGGGTAGTCAGACTCCACAGAATCACTGGCAACTGTTGAGAAAATCTCAAAAAGGAGATTTTTCCACTTGTCTAAAAATAGTTAAACCATATAGAAAAATGTGTAGTAATAAAATGTGTTTTATTTAATAAGATGTACTATGTGAAAGTTACAGTCAAGAGTGGTTTTAATGTCTCCTCCAACTTGTTCTAATAACAGTAGGAGAATATAATCTCACTGAAGGTCAAACCTGGTCTGTATCTTTAACTTGAAGGTCCCCAGTTGTATTTCCAGGTGCTAGGCATTATGCCAGGCATGATGGAAGTGGGGCTTTGAGGGATTGCTGTTAACCTCAAGATCCCACAGAGCATGTTCTTTCAAGTGGAAAAGTTTTCAATTCCCCAGCATCTTTGGATCATAATCATTTCTTGAACAAAACATTTGAATGTTTTATTTAAACAACTGGTCTTATCCAGAAATTACATTTAGAGAGAATATTTATAGCTGAAGATAAAACCATCAGTATTACTGCTAAACAATATTCACTTTATTGACAGTTGTTTTTTGAGGTGCAATAGTGAACTATGAGGATTAGAAAAAATGCAACCTTCTAGTGGGATTTAAAATACTTTGTTTCTCCTGCTCCAGTAACATTTCACTGGCTAAAGTTTTATACCAAGATTCAAAATTATAAGCTGTGTATTGAATATATACACAAACTGGCAGATGCTAAGACGAAGTAGTTTACTTTTCAGCTTATCAGACTACTTTTCATCCTTCCACGACTGTAATTTACATTTACATCTTGTTTTCTACTTAGTGTAATAGATATTAACAAAGAGTTACAATGTGAAAGAACTGTATTACAAGCATGCTTATAGCGCATATGAGCAACAAATATGAAAAAAAACCACAATATGTATTTTCAGATTTTAGAGGAAGAACTGGAAGAGTAAAGGCAGCAAAATCATAGTTTCTCTCTGGTTTTGTGAGGGATGGGGTTGGGGGTTCCCACAGCATTGGGGAAGGAGTGGGAACAAAAACTAAGAAAATGAGGAAAAAAGACTGAAGCTGAAGACTCAAGAACTATGATCAGTCAACAGTCTGCTCAAAACTTGCTTTGCCAGAAACTCCGTTAGTGTTGTAAAGGGACTAGCATCACTATAATCCCTGGAAAATCATGGAAAACTCTAACCATCATTTTGCAGTAGAAACATCAGAAGAAATTTTGACAAGATTAATAGCAATTAATGGAAGAGATATGTCTATTAAAAACTTTTTATTGTAGCTTTTATTCACATTGAAAATGAACACTGAAAATGGGAAGAAAAATTAATTTACATCAGAGAATAAAACCAGGTAAGAACAAAAAAAAATTAGGCCTTGTGAGATAATATGACAAAGGAATAAAAAAGAGCCGTAGAAAAAACATTCATAGGAAAATTCATTAACTTTGTTTCTCTAGTGAGGATGTTACATTCTGTGGTTTTTTAATGAACAGGTTGCCAAGGAATACTTAACAAGATGATGAGAAAGTGAGATATAAAGGAAAATCATAGAAACAGAAAAATATAATATCCACTGTAGTATGCACATAACTAGACTTTGAAGGAATATAATAATAATAAAAAAAAAAAGCAGCTTTCATTGTTACCAAACATGCAGAGACAGAAAATTATGCAGTCATTAAGTTTTGCATACAAAATGATGAAATTGGCAAGAATGCTGTAAAGGACAATATTCTCAAATAAGAACTATAAGATAAACATATACCATATAAGCAGTTGCTCTGTCCTTCAGAGCTAAACATGCTGTATTAAATATAACGTCTGGAAATCCTCATGAATTACATTTGGAAGCATGATTTTTAGTCCAGCGAGTTTCTGAAGTAGTCCTTTGTGATTCTTGTGTATTACTAATGTCTTGCGTGTGCACCTAATTGGGTAGCTATGCTGCAATTAACCTTCTGCAGGACAGAAAGCTGAGAAACTGAACATCTCATCACTCTTTAGTGAAGACTCTTGGGAATGGAACATCATAACCTCTCATGTCTCCCTGTGAATCAGAATACTCTGACTAATGTTTTCACCTAGAATTTTCCTCACAGATTTGGAATTTGCCCTAACAATATCCTAACAATGCTGTGAAGATTAGTATGGAAGAATTGTGTCCCCTCTTCACCGTTTTGTTCTGCAGCAGTGGGCATTGTGATAGACAGCAAAATATGGCAAAATAGGTGAAAGAGACATACTTCAAATCATATCCCAGAAACAGAATATCTGAAAATCTA
>VYXB01000868.1:157960-344784 GCA_013397135.1 Pachyramphus minor | reverse complement strand
TATATATATATATATGTAGCACTCATTCTAATGCCAAAGAGGATTGTGCTTAATATTTTGAACCATAGATTCCTTCCATTTTGGTTTTGCTCTCATTCAAAGAAGATAATCTGTAACAGATTGAATACACTTCTTAAAAAGATTTTTGTTGGAATTTTTTAAGTCCTATTATAGCAGATGTTNATGGAACATCATAACCTCTCATGTCTCCCTGTGAATCAGAATACTCTGACTAATGTTTTCACCTAGAATTTTCCTCACAGATTTGGAATTTGCCCTAACAATATCCTAACAATGCTGTGAAGATTAGTATGGAAGAATTGTGTCCCCTCTTCACCGTTTTGTTCTGCAGCAGTGGGCATTGTGATAGACAGCAAAATATGGCAAAATAGGTGAAAGAGACATACTTCAAATCATATCCCAGAAACAGAATATCTGAAAATCTAGTCACTGCAAACTGAATACCCAACAAATATAGCCATGCAGAGCCATGTCCCACAGGTGGCAAAAGAAACCGTCACAAGCTGCATTTTAGCTTGGCTACAGAAAATAGAGTACACATTTTAACTGGAATGTCTTATGATTACTGGGAGAAAAATTAAAGCTCAATATGTAACCATATAATGAAAATATGTTTTGCTCAAACTAAAAGTTCTTGTCTGCGCTTTACAAAAAGTGAGTTAAAGAATTTGTCTGGCTGTTGGTTTCCAAAAAACCTGGTAACATTGAGTTTGAGATGAATGACCTACCTTTTTAGGACCGAGAAATACCTAATGAATATCTGAAATATTTTGTTAGAAAATTCTTACTTGTTTTAATAACACAATATGCATGCACTACTTGCAAACTAACTTGATGGTGAGCGCTGAAGGTAATCTTTGGGTTTAGATTTATTAACTCCTATTTCTTAGGTTGAAGCTAAGCTCTTATGAACACATCATCAATCAACTAAATATTTAATAAATATGTTGCACTGTAGAAACTACTAGAACTTATCAAAAGACAGTATGTAAAATAAGTACATCTTTTTTATTTGAACCTTATTAAAAATGTCATGAATGTTATTAATAAATGCAAAGTTAGCATTCTTAAGCAATATCTCACCAGGTATACAACACTTACTGTCTTGTTAATTTTATGTGTCTCTGCTTCTAACATTTTACCTAGGAAAAAAATATATATATATATATATGTAGCACTCATTCTAATGCCAAAGAGGATTGTGCTTAATATTTTGAACCATAGATTCCTTCCATTTTGGTTTTGCTCTCATTCAAAGAAGATAATCTGTAACAGATTGAATACACTTCTTAAAAAGATTTTTGTTGGAATTTTTTAAGTCCTATTATAGCAGATGTTTTTAAACTCTTGTTATAAGAGAGGTGAGGGAAAAAAAAGAATGATTTGTTATGACCTGCTAAGAGGAAGAAGTGTATCAGATGTCAAACACTAAGGAGTCTCTTAAAGATTTGTAAATCAATTTTAATATGAAGGGTTTTTTCCTAATGTCAAGAAGACACTGAAAATACCAGAACATGATTAGAATTGTGAAAGAAATAAAAACATCCACATAATACAACATGATTTTAATTTTCATGTAATGGAGTCAAATCTGTTATGTTTTAGATACCAGGTAGTATTCATTTAAAAGTGATCTTCATAAAGAACTACATAAGAAGTAAAAAACTCTGTATGAATTATAGTGCTGGTAACAAGAAAGAACGAGAAATGTGCTAAGGTGACAGTGTAATTGGATTTGGGACCAGATATCGTCTTCTTTTGACTTCTGTTTATTTATGGTGAAGCAATATAAGTCCAAACACTGTTATTTTCCCTGTGCTAGGGACAATCTAAAACTACATGCTGCTTGTAGGAAACAGCTTCAGGATTTGTTGTAAACCACAGAGTCTAAGGAACTAAAGTAACAGCTGTGCTGCATTTTCATTTACCTTTTTTACTCCTTTAATTACAGTCACTACTTATTTAAAGCGAAGATGTAGCCTCAAGTACAATATAGTTTTATGAATCTCAGGAATATTTTGCATATTGCTTTGTGATAAAAAACACTTCAATATATGATAATGGCTTTTCTTTAGGAATGCGTTGAACATTTGATAGAACATATTTTACACAATTCAATCTGAACAGAAGAAAAAAGGGAGCTAGAAAAAATGAAAGAAAGAAAACCCTGGAAAAATACACAAAAAATTCTATGCCCTTTGCATAGATGATTAGTTGAAGCTTTTACCTTTCAGATTAAACATGCCTAAATCTCAGGAATCTTCTCCTCCAATGATAACTTTTGTGGTCCTATTTGCAGATAGTTACATTTATTAAAGATTTACTGAAACTTCCTTAAATTGTGATACACCTTTCTGTTATCATTTATCCCCTTCTTTCCTGCTTTGAAGCTGAAACGTTGCCACAAACTAATTTTTTCCCAGTTACTTTATTCAGTTGCTTTAATACTATTAAATTGAGTGGTTTGGACATTACACTGCCTCCCTTATGATCAGCCATCTTGCTGCAAAATAAAGCAGGAGGATGAGGAGGTTACAGAAGAAGCTTATCTCTAGTTAAAATTTTTACTATCAAGAAAAATATTGACAAGCATGTTAACATGAAGGACAGATATGAACTCTTTCACCTAGGCTATGTTAACATGCAGGACAGATATGACTGTCCTTCACCCAGGCTGTTCAATTTTGTCACCAGTAGAAAAATAAATATTACCAGAAGTTTTGCTGTTCTCTAGCATTTAGATCCTTTGGGACACACTGACCTGTGTCTGTATGATTGAATTTTCCTAACTCCCCAAAAAGGGCACTTATAATACAGATTGCATATTGAGATTATCCCTTGTATTTGCTAACTCCTAAAATGAGTCCAGAAGATGCCTGTGAGAATGCCTTTTGACCGATTGCAGAAATCATGCCAGGGACTATTCCAATAATATAAAATCATGGATGTTTGAATCTCAGCATCCAGGAACATGACCTAACACTATTCAATTTTTTAGTTTAGAGTAGCAAATAAGTACAACTAAAGGACAGGTTTTGCTTTCTTATGTGAAACTGTGGGAAACTTGATTTTAACAAGACATATAATGGTTTTCTTTGTGGAAATGTGAATGGTTTGTATGTTGTTCCTCAGAAACCATCACACTAATACAGGAGGAGAGGCCAGAGCTGTGTCTTATCCTGTTTAGTGCAATATAATGAATCTCTCAGTGAAAGTTAGGGAGAAATATTCTTGCTTTAGAAAAGGGCAAAAGAAAACAGTAGGAACTTTACATGTTCTGTCAAAGTTAATAGAATAAGAAACTAAGTTTTTGGATAGAGCTCATAGGGTTAAACATAGACATCTACAACTGAATAATTGTGTTTTTCTCTACTTTTAGCTAGCAGAAAGAGTTGTTTATAGGCTGTGTTTCATATCATCCTCAAATAGGCATCTGAAATAGGTTGTATGAGTCATATTCTAAAACTGTCAACACATCTCCTATTGAATATAAAGGTATCTTAATGTTCTTATTCAGTAGATACTTGTTAGGTAACCTGAATTCCCACCTTTCCTGAGCTTTCATGCAACAACAGCCTACGTTCCACCTATGTATGCTTTTTTAAACAGTCAGAGTAGGACAGTGTTACTGTCAGGGCTTTTTGTTTGATTTTTCAACTTTGTAATCTTAATGTAAAGAGCATCTACGTTCAGGGTTGCAATAAGAAACTGTGTAAATGGACTTGTCATCATAGTCTGCTTAAATGAAGAAAGAAAATTAAAAGCTGTCTGATTTCATTTAACTTTAAAACAATTGCTTAAATTTTTCTTTATTTTCATTTTTTAAAAAATTTTAATCAGAAACATGTATCTTATTTTCCTATCAAATGACTTATAGTTTCAATCACAAGCATTGCAATACACAAACCAAATAGAATTATTAAAATGCAGCAGTGAAGTTTGAAAATCTAAGAGAAGTATAATCTAAAAAGTAAAAAAAAAAATTAAAGGAAGAATTGAAATCTTATGCAGCTTATTGTATAAGCATTAAATAATAGAATAAACCAGTAATCTATCATTGGCATTTTTGGTTTTGTTGAGTTCCTCTTTACTACCTTTTAGTCTTATAACAGGTAGTTTGTCCTTCAAGATTTAGAAAGAGGAAATAAAAAATACTTAGATTTAGAACCCCATGTAATTTTTTTATTCTTATGTTTTTCTGTTTGTTTTTTTTTCCTGTTTGTAGAGGTTTTTTGTTGTTTGGGGGTTTCTTCCATTTTTCCTCAATTTTTTTTTCTGATGGTTTTGATGTTTTATCCGACAGCTTAAGTGAGAAACTCTGAAAGAAGAAAATGAGGATTGAAGAGGTTAATGCAAATTATAGAAGAAGTTTACTTGATACAGAACTAGGAAATGACCTTTGATACTAAGAATTGTTAGTTTTGCTGTTTGCTTCTTACCATTCATTAGTACATGCTTTCTTAAGTAGTTTTGGTCAGTTCTTATCAACTTTAACTCCAATAACTTCAATAAAAGTTATCACTTATCTTGGATAACACAGTGTTAAAAAAACCCAATTGCGTGAAGTCAATACAATGTATAGGAATGACCATGTCACTGTGAAAGCACTTGGCTCAGACTCAGGTAATCTGGACTCAACTAGTAGTCTCCCAGATTGTCTCGGGAGAGCATTTAACATTGCTACTATGTCTACACTGCCTATTTTCAATAGTCTTAGATATACCCACAAGGACAAGTTTCCTTTCTGTTTCCATACTTTTTTGTCCTTCGAACACATCTGAGCCATAATCATAGCATCCAGGAAGCACCTGTTTGAGCATGTGCTCAAGATCAGGATAAGGATATTCCCTCTGCTGCACAGCTTGTGATTTTACTGCCTTCTTGCCCAGCTATCACATGCTTCCTATCTCCTACATGCCCTGTCCCTCCCCAAGCTGAAAGCTAAGGAAAACCTTTTCTTCCGTAGGAAACTTTGAACTTCCAATCCATGCTGACACAGAAAATTCTGGAGTGTGCTAGGTACGATTGTTAAATATTTGTGCTGGAAAGGACAAAAATGGAAAGTGCGTTGGAGATTGTATTATGCACACACCAATAAGAAAAAACTGTTCATCTGATGACAGCCTTGACTGAAGCAACTATGAAATGGCAAAACTTAAGAGTCTGAGGAAATGGAGTAAAAACAGCTGGAGACAGGAGATCCCAGATTGCAGCAGAACAGACTTTGGCTTGTTCAAGTGAAAGTGCATCCTTTCATGAGGCCTGTTTTTGGGGGCAGCTAAACCAGGGCTCCTCCCCATGGAAAGTGAGTTGGGTGAGCGCTGGTGACCCAGTGCTGCCCAGGCAGGGTGCTGCACTACTGCAACAGAGCACAGTTTGAGCAGAGTGAGCAGGACAGTAATAATGATAGCAACATGGACTTTCAATGTTCCAGTGATCATGGGAGAGGTTGACATAGTGAGTCAGATCCATGATCAGACTGGTAAAGCAAAATGATAGTTCAGAGACAGCTGGACACAGGTTTACTTTAGGCATAGCCTCATGTCTCCGTGCAGGTTGGGGACTGGCTAGTTAAGGAGCTCTGTAAAAAAAGACTCTGCTGACTGAATCACGAGTACGTCTTGCAGAGATGAAGGCTAATTCAATACTGGTCTGCATTATTAGGATTACAGCCAGCAGGTTGGAGGAAATTATTTTTCTTTCCTACTTACCACTTGTGAGTCTTCATCTTGAATATTGTACCACTTATGGGCTCCCTGGTGCACGAGAGATATTGACAAACTGGAGAGAGCTGGTGGAGAGGTTAGCCTTGAGGAAAAAAAGGTTAAAGGGGATCTAACTGCTCTTTTCCAGTATCTAATGAGTGATTACAGAAAAAGCACTGCTGAACTATTTTCAGATAGGAATGAAAAAAGAACCAATTGTTGCAACAAGTTGTAAAAATGGAAATTCTGACTGGAGAAAATGTGGCAGTGGATGACATCACCAAAAAAACTTGTTAAATACTGGAACAGGTTGCCCCAGGATGTTGTGGAATCTGTCCTCAGAGATATTTAAAACTTGACTGATTATGGCTCTAAGCAACCTGATTTAACTTTGAATTTAACCCTGCCTTGACTGACTTCCATAGGTCCCTTATAATCTAAACAGTTGCATGATCTTGGAGTACAGCAAAGGGCTAGGAAGAGATTGATGAAACCCACATGGAACTGCCTCATACCCAAGCCAAGATTTAGTTAACTTATGGGTATACATAAGAAATCTAATCTGGACTTGTCATTCACATGCTGTGGATAACACACAACACTTGTAGGTCAATACAGTCATTCCTAGCCAGGGTCTGCCCATGTGCCAAGCCACTTCTCTCAGTCACAGTCCTGCCCAGCAACATGCATCCTGGCTTACATACAATGTCCACCATCCAGGAAGACTAAAAATAGTGCTATCATCCTCTTTATGGTTCCTGGGGTACATCTCTTTTTCAGGGATGCGGCCAAACCAGGAGCAGATCTGGCACTATCTGCATGCTAAGAGTATCTCTTCTGCCAGTGTATAATCATTATTGAAAGTCAGGTGTTGGGCCAGCTGGAAAATTTTGCTGATTCCCTCAGGGAAGTTCTGGCAGAATAATGCTATTAAGACAGGTTTCCACTGTCTGCCTCATCTTGTCTTCATCTGTGTGAAAGATACCTGCAAAATAGTAAAATGACAGTCATTCCAGCCTCACCTGGAAATTCTGAGGACAGCAAGAATTTGTTGACATTTTTAAAAATGAGCAAAGGGAAAATATACCCCAAAGCATATTTTGTCATGTAGTTATCTAAGTTTAGATATGTCTGCATACCAGAGTGACTATTTACTTTATGTACCATAGTCATGTCTGAAAAAATGAAATTCATCAATTTTCCATAGACCTTCATGAACACCCACTCCAGAAAACACCCTGAGAGATCAGAAATGCAAGCATTAAAAATAACTGCTGAATTGCTTGGAGGCCAGCTACAGTTTGTGAGAAAAGATGTTGCTGTACTGACTTTTGGGGCCTGAAGGACGTAGAATGAAACTTCATTTTCTTTTTGGAAGGTGATTGTTTTGTACAACCACACAGTTAGTATTTACCCTCCTTTCTACTTTATTTCTGCTGGTCCTATATGGAGGAATACCTTCTGTCCTGAAGAGCTTTCGTTGTCGACCAGAGGTTCCTGAGCTATGTTAGCTGCCTGTTTTAAAAGATATGTAGAGGAAAATCCAGATGTTCACTCCAATTTTAAGAATCTCTGAAGATTAGTTGTGGGAGTTTGCTTGGAAAAAGATGTATTCAGCTAGGAGTTGGAAAGAGTGTAAGTGGGCAGAAAAAAAAATCTGTATGCAGTGAAAATGAAATTGGAGGGTTCACTCTAAATCCAGCCTCAGTGGCATGTGGAAGCCTCATTTGGTCATCTATGCCTTCAGCCATGCCTAATTCCAGTTGTTTTAAGGAAAAAAACACCTTGAATTCCTTATTTTCCTCTGTCTCATATTTATTCATTTAATGTTTTTTATTCTTCATCACAGAAAAGACATAGGGCTTTGAAATGAAATTATCCCATAATGCAACTCTGAACTGTGCACTGGAAGAAATTCTTTCTGACTCCACTGCACTGAACAACTTGTGCCAGAGGCATGCTGTCTAATTACCATACACGTTCTTGACTAGTATTGTGCGTAGGGAAAAGGTAGTGTGCGATCAACTGAAATATGAAACAATAAAATGAATTAAACTGCACATAGCAAGTGGAGGAAAAATGAGATGGGAGTTGTTTTTGTTAAATGTTTACTGTTCATGCACTGCCTGAGGCTTAAATTTTTGACTGTTAGAAGATTTTACAGTTCTGTGGATACCATCATAGGATTTTAAAGTATTGTGGTTTGCATTGCAATTCTTGTTGAAAGTGCATGTTACTTTCTTCTCAAATACAATATCTGGTTTTATGATTTATTATGTACTTCTTGGAAAAGCATCCTTCAACCTTTCTTAGCTCTGTAACTAGACTGATTCATCCAAAAAACAAATGTCACCAGAAACTCTTTGTGTTCTTTCTCACTTTTTAAGATCTTACTCTTTCCCTCTGTATAATTCACTTGGCAAAATCCTTAGCAAAGACTTTCATTTCCCATAAAGGAATAATTGTAGATAGAGACTGAGACAAAATTCTGTTTCTAGTCACGTTTCTGTAATTATCTACTCAAGCTCTGCCTTCTATTAGTTATGAATTTATTTAGAAAACATCTTGTTCTTCAATACTTAAGTAGCAAAGAAAAAAAAAGTATCCTTATATGGAGGAGAACATGTGTCAAAAATTCCATTAAACCTTGAAAATAATTTTTTATGTAGTGTAGATACAAGTCTTTGTGTCTCTTTGGGAAGTTAATGTAATCACAAGTCATTAGCAGAAGACTGAAACTTTTTCTCCCTTCATCTTCCTTTGTCTCATCACATACATTTCAACTAAAAGTTTACCAAATATTAACTGATGCACACAGTATGCATGAAAGCAAACATAACTAAACAGATATAAACTATTTTTTAGCTCGGAACCAACACGAGGAATTGCTTGAACAGTCTAATTTACAATTAATTTTTTTGATGGGTCAGATACCTGATTTTTTATATGCTATAATGTAAAGTAAAGATCTGTAGACCGTTTGCATAAGACTCAGTATTTAACTTTGTTGCTACTACAAGCAATTTGCATGAGAATGCCAGTATGCTTTATCTATTATGTTGTCTCTAGCTGGTTGATTTAAATTCCTTGAAAAATTTTAAATTTTCACTAAACGAAGACACTGTTTCCTTTTGTGCAGATAATTTTCTAAGCTTCCTCAAGATTCTGGCCAGAAGTCAGAATTTCATGCATGTTACCTCACCCATGCAGCAAAAGACAGTGATGAGAACACACCTCTTCCGTGAGGGACATGCTTAAGGTTCAGTTACAAATTGCCTGCGCGAGACAACTTTTGTCAGGAAAAGCTTTTTTTAAGAAAATCAGAAAGAAATTTGTAGTTTTATTTTAATGACAAAGTAACCATTTGCAATTAATTCACAGTCATATGACCAAACTATCCTTTCCAATGTGAGATGTTTAATAAAAAGACGCATTAAAAAGAGAAGACGTGGTCAGGAGAATTTAATCTCCCATTTTTACATAAAATGCTAATCATAAGTGTCACAAAGTATGAAGTTTTGTTCTGAGAAGTCCCCTTGAGGGTTAATCTGTGTAACTCCAAACCACCACTGCGGTTTCATTTGAAAAGCTGAAACTGTTGAAGTAAATCCATGCCTGCTCAGAAATCCAAAGAAAAATCACAGGGTCATGATCAGAAATAGAATAAATAGATAAACCAAATCTACCCCTGTATATCTTGCAATTAATCTGATTAACGCTACATAAAGTTATGGGTAGGATGGCTGGGACATTTTATGGGCACAGCATCAGACTGGAGAATCTGTCAGCCCAAGAGTTGTCAGCCTCCCAAGGCAGTAGTGTACGAGAAAGAGTGATTTTTACTTCTCTGTCTGAAGTCTTTTTTCCTGACTGTGAGGATGTAATTGGTCTGCATAGAATATTGGCTGCTGGAATAAAGACTGTTTCAAGGAAGTAGGACTGAATGACCACACGATAGGGTGTGGTAATGTATTTTCCATAGGCTGATGGTAAAGACAAATGAAAGCTTCATTGATTCTCTCTATTTCATTCCCTCTCTTCCAGTAGAGGTGGATTTATAAGAGTAGATTTTTACTTTTTATTTGAGACTCATCAGTCCTGTGGAGTGTTCAGACTCCTATACTGCACAGCTACAGGGAATTAACTTTAGGGAGGACAATAACTTTTGGGAAGGGCAGGGGTCTGTTGCAGTTATAGTGCTGCTTGGTGATACTTACTTACTTACTTGGGTTGTTCCTCCCTACTCAACTTCCTTGTCATTTTAGAACTTTCAGAATCATTCTTTTTTGGATGAAGGCTTTTTATATATGCCCAATGGTTACTACTATGTAAAACCAAAAATAGTAACTTTCTTTTCCTCTCTCACTTTCTGAAAATGAAATTAAAGAGTTAATATGCTCAGAGACTACTGTAATATGATCACTTCCTAACCATTATACAGTTTCTTGAACAACGCAATCTGCAAAAGTTAGAATGCTTCTCTCCGATGGTGATAAACATCTACAAAAAACATTTTAGGAATATTATTAGCTGTCTAATAACAAGGACATTTCTGCATTATATTTAAATTTAGTAGAAGCTGTTATGTACATTTCTTTTAGTTTTAAAATAAAAAAAAGTTTTGATAAACCTTTAGATTACATGTAGCCCGCACAGAGTATGTAAAAGCAGAGAATTAAATAAAATGTTACAGAAAATAATGCCACAGCAATATTGTCAATAAAATATGTTTTTAAAAATTGCATTGTTTGCTTGAAAAAAAAATTAACTATTAAATGAATATCTCTTATATTAAGCCAGAAATGTTATTTTTGTATTTCATAATGAAATTTCCCCAATTTTATTTCAGAAAAAAACAGTAGGCTAGAAAATGCAGTATGTTTCCAACTGCAGTCCTTGTTTTAATGCAAATTTCCCAAATATTGTGGAGTACTTGTACACAATAACCTTTCTTTTAATGAGACCTTTCATATCAGTGAACAAACCAGGATCCAGCAGGGATTTGTTTTCCTTTTTTTACTTCATTAGCAGCATTACAAATGTGGCATATAAAGTCAGCTGGAAAAGCAGAATACTTTTGCATGCATAGCTTCTTCTTAATGAAGCCACAGGACGATATTAAATTAGCTATGGAAGCTGATACCTTTTATTGTAGTAGTTGATTGCCTGACACTCTCTGTTCTAAACTACAGCAAGTAAATAAATTACTTATTCTATCTGACCACATTTCAATACCCTATAAATCTGTGAAGAAAGATTTAACTTAAATAAATAATTTTAGATCACAAAAAGCTTTTCGTATGGAGTTCCATAACACTAATTTCAGTCTTGAAAAAAACCCTTCACATGAAATTGTAATTTATATTAATGAAAAAGCAGAAAAGGAAAAAATATACCTCCCTACTCCAATAATAAAATGATGTGGTAAAACATTCTCTTTATGTAGAATTCCTATTGATTCCAGTAAGGACATCTACCTAATAACTGACTGATAGTAGGAAATGTAGATGTCATTGTCTCTACATTAATTGCTGCAAAAATGAACCACATGTTTCTGGGTTTCATCTCCACAAGATGAGGAAATGAACAGCGCTTTAATATAATAGCATGTATCAAATAAGACAAAAACTACTTGTTAACAAGCTATAATACAAACAGAAAAATTATGTGCGGTTCTTCAGAAGAACTGAAGTAATCATGGATTTTGTCTGTGTGATATGGGAATAGGTAGGGAAAGATTGCGTATGGAGGTATTAAAAATAATGTCCCTAAGATCACAGCTGCATTCCTATTTCTTAAGCTCTACTTGTCCCAGGGTGGATGGAAAGGACAGAACAGCGGAATGAGAAGATGTACTGCAACCTCTCACATCTGGTAAGAAGCCAGTGAGCATAACCGGCCAAGTAACAACCTACTGCTCTGCCTGTCTCTATGTACTCCCAACAACTGCTAACCTGAAGTCTCAGGATTGTTACCAAGTCTCCTTTAAAACACAAGTCCTTAGGTCTCCCATGATGTCATTAGCCAATACCGGTCACTCCAGCCACCATATGCCAGAAAAATTGACAGGTTTTGGAAAAAGATGAAAATGCATAGCAACCAAAGAGATGGAGCAGGAAAATTGTCTCAAAACTTCACATTATGATTTAGTTTAACTTCACACTTCCTGCTAACATGTCTGTGCAGAAGAAAGATGCTGTGATGAGACTGGTGATGCTCAGTTCTTGTAAGTGCCAGCGACAGTTCCACTGGGTTGGACTGCAGCTCAATGAATTTGAGCACTGCAAGCTTTTGGTTCAGGCCAGAAATATTATTGAAAATGTAAGACAGTAAGTGTTCCATTTTCCAGACTTATCTTTTTGTCTTTCACAGAACATGTCCATACTGTTTCTGTAATGCTGCCAAGAAACTAAAGGATCCCTATAGGGATCACTGAGAATTAACAGTCCAGCAGGAGTTCCTGTCCTAGAAGAGAGTTACAGTCATAAGTCTATGTCTTGGCATAGTCAGAAACACCTTGCTAGCCAAGAAATTAGGGCCAACACTGGGACTTATCTCCAACAAGCTATTGCAACTTTTTGCCCTGCCCTTGGCACACTGGAATACACCTTTATCTAAAAGTTATGTTAAATGTCTTCACAGATGGTCTAAGGTTGCCTCAAACTTCTGGAGGCAATGTCACCGATTTTCAGTGACAAAGACCTGTTCTCTAATAGACCAGATCTGTTGGCATATGCCACTGAATGAGTCAGAGCATGACTGAGCTTGGAGAGAGGATGTGGACTTTTGTGGAAAGAAGAAAATGAGGAGATAATGAAAAAGAAGGTTTTGGGTAAGAGTTGCCTCATGGCTATAAACTACATAGATCAGGCTGTATATGTCATGTACATGTCATCTATAGAGGCCCATCATTATTTCTGAGACTTACCAACACGGGCATGTGTACTGCTCTCACCATACAAATATCGAGGCATTCTTACTGAGAAGCCAACAGCTTCGGGGTTTAGTAAGGTCCAGTTATGTCTGTGTAGTCAGTGCTCACTGGTGAACCTAGAAACTTGATTCCTGTGTCTACAGCCCTTCTTATGGACTGCACCTTCTTCAGGGCACATTCACCTGTACCAGCATAGGATCCTCCATGGACTGCAGTGTGGGTATCTGCTCTCATGGAGTTCTCTTCATGGGCTGCGGAGGAATCTCTTCCCCAGAGCCAGGAGCACTTTCTCCCTTCCCCTTGGTGTTTGCATTTTTTTTTTCCTTCACTTCTTACTACTGTGTGGCATTCTACGCTTTCATATATATATTTTTATGGAGGGCCTGTAAGTGGCAAAAGTATACTGTAGATATCACAAAGTAGTAAGTGAATCAGTCTGAGAGACTTGGACTGTCCTTACTAATCATGTGGTGCAAGTATGGCAATACTGACATATATCACTACCTGCTAACTGAACTTAACAGCCTTGTGAATGCTGATGCTATACACAGTCCCAGAGACTGAGGGAGCTGTCAAGACTGATTTCTGCCAAGCACTAGGATGTCTAAAACTTCAGAGTAGATGGGAATTATGTGCTGCTACATGAAGATCAGTGAATGATAAGTGACTAGTAAAAGCAATACCCTCAGCACACAATTAATAAGGAACCTATGGACTGAAATATAGTTGCTTCAAACATTCCATGAAAACAAATAATCAAACCAACCATCAAAATCAACCAACCAACCAAACCAAACCAAACCAAAAAAAAACCCAAAAACCCCACCAACAACAAACAAAAAAAGCCAAACCAAAGACCCCGCCAAATCTCAGAAAATTTGTACAAACAGAAAACTTTGTAGTAGAGAGCTTAAGGTTGCTGCTGTGCAAATGGCCTACAGCAACCAACTCAGTCTATTTTCTGCTAGTATATTCTGTAAAAGACAGTTCATCTGTGGACATCGAGAGCTGAATCAACCATCTGCAGATTAAAGCTTTAATAAAGTGACTTTTGTCTGAGAGTGTAGGGTGCCACAAAAAGTCTGATATACTTCTGGNGGTTGCTGCTGTGCAAATGGCCTACAGCAACCAACTCAGTCTATTTTCTGCTAGTATATTCTGTAAAAGACAGTTCATCTGTGGACATCGAGAGCTGAATCAGCCATCTGCTTTAATAAAGTGACTTTTGTCTGAGAGTGTAGGGTACCACAAAAAGTCTGATATACTTCTGGAAGTTACCTTGTAATGTTAAGTGATCTCCACAAAAAAAGGCAGAAATTAGGAAGGCCAAAGCTCAGTTGTAGTTAAAAGGGATAAGAGATGTGAAGGGCAAAAAGAAAGGATTCTTTAAAAGATATGCATCCAAGAGAAGGCTTAAGAAACTTTGAATCCATGGCTTAGTGAGACAGGCGACATCATAAAAAGAATTGTGGGAAAGGCAGAGATTCTCACTGCCTACTTTGCCATAGTTTTCACGGGTAAAGTAAAAGCTTACCCACAGATTTAATGGAACTTTGTAGGAACAAGCATTACCCAGAGAAATGTAAGATGGAGTGAAGAATCACTTCAGACTTTTGAGCATGCACAAGTCCATGGGATTGAATGGGTGCATCCAAGGATGCTGAGGAATGTGGCCAATGTCACTGTGAAGCACCATCTATGATCTGAAAGATCATGGTGACTGGGGGAGATTCCCGAAAATGAGGAAAAGGCAAAGTTCACACCCCTCTTCAAAGAAGAGCAGAAAGGAGTGTCTAGGGAGGCACAGACTGGTCAACTTCACCTCAGTATATGAGAAGATGATGAAGAAACTAATTCTGGAAGTGGTTGCCAGCCTTAGGAAAGGCAAGCAGGTGACTGGGATCAGTATCGTGGTTTTATGTAGAGGAAGTAGTGTCTGACAAAACTAATTGCCTTTTGCTGTTAGATGACCAGCCCTGAGAGGGAGAGCTCTGTGTGTTGTTTATCTTGACTTCAGTAAAGTCTTCTCTACGGTCTCCCATAGTATTCAAACAGACAAACTGTTGACTTATGGACTGGACAAGTTAGCTAAAAGGTGAATTGAAAGTCAGCTTGGTCATCAGGAGTGATGATCCATGTGACTGTCTCATGTGATCCATCTCATCTCCTGTGATGAGAGGTGCACAGTTACAGTGGTGGATGGTTAGAAGTAATATTCCTCAGGGGTGGACACTGGTGTTAGTAGTTTTTGATCTGTTTATTGACAACCTGGGTGATGGTGACAGTGAGAGTTTGAGAATGTTATAAAACTTGAGGAGAGAAGGCCTGCTATGTTTCTATAATCTGAAAACAAGTAAGGAAGCAGCAGGAGTCTAATGACTGCATGAGGAATCAGATGCTGAGATGAGCATCTGGGGAGAAACTTGAACTGCACAAAGATACTAGATTCAAGAACTGTGAAAACCAGAAAAAGAGCAGTGGAATGGGTAATCGTTAAGTTTACATTCCACTTTTATTTTTGCATTTCCTACCTTTTCAATGTTTGATTCAGTAGCTTTAAAAAATATTTTCTTCTTTTTTTTTTGGTATCTGATAGACAATCTGATAGACACAGGTTGTGTCTCTATTTCATGTATTAGCAAATATCTTATAGCATGAAAGGAAAGCCAAGGAAAGTTGCAGTATTGAAGTGTTTATTTTCTACATGGAAAAAACCAAACCGGCACCTGCTGTAATTTGGAGGTTTTCATAATTTATTTTTTTTTGTCCAAATATGCCCTAAAATATAGCAGAAAAATAAAAAGCAAAGCTAAGCTGTACAAAACATTTATAGAAGGCAATAAAAACAGTTTAGTAGGAGGGAAAATGGAGCCTTTACTCACTTATATACTACTTCATATATCCTATAAATTAAGTCAGTAATACTATGTGTCTTGAAGTGGTCTGTGAATATCATTGTCTTATAAATGCATTTATTGGCAGGTGTTTTTCCATAGTTTGTAGCAATCCACCAGATTTTGCTGACAATAAACCATTCTTCAGAGGATTGTGTTTGAATTCAACCTGTAAGACCAGAAAAGGTTCTCCAGAAATTATTTGAATCAAAAACAAAGAAGACAGCTGGTGGATAAACAGGTCAATTTTTCTCATTACAGTACAGAAAAAACAACCTGCTGCATACAGCCTGCCCTTCTCACCTACTGCAGTGAAGGCAGAACAGTCTTATCAGGTAAGGTCATTCTGCATGGCAGCTCTGCAATTTCCATCTCACCCTTCATTAATCCACAGGGGCAACCAGTAGGAATCCAACAACTCCGCTTCAGTATCTAGAGGCATCAAAACAGGTTGTCAGGAACCTCATTTCCTTCCACTCTATGTGAATAAGTAGGAACAGTAAAAATCCAACAAAGTAAAACAAAAAAAAACCCACAACCAGTGGAAATTTTACTGGGTGGAGGGAAATGTTACCTTTTTAAAATTTTCTTTCTTTCTTATTCTGATCATTAGGACTGTGATCCACAAGTCTATATTATTTATAGAAAATAAAAACCATACAATAATTTCAGCATCTTTTTACTGCTTAAAAACCTTCTTTATAGACTTATTGTAAACTATTTTCTGCTCAGAATTCAATGAAAATATGTCTTTGTCTACTGAACTGAATAGATACCTATTTTTATAAGAAGAATATGTTAGAATATGGATATTTAAAAGACAATCAACATCATATATTTTTACTAAAGAGTTTCTGTCTCTTAACATTTCCATGAACTAATAATTTAAATTAGCTTTTTGGCACGAGATTTTCCATAGAGATCAATACTCCTGGCGTGATGCATCCTATCATATGACAACTATTCTGAATACTAAAATTTCATGCTAGTGAAGACATAATATTATTGTGGATTTCCCTATTTTTAGCATAGCAACTCAGAAGAAATGTAAGCAACATAATAAGAACCTGCAATGGTATTTGGGCAGAAATTGTTGCCTGGCACCAGGGAAGGAAAATCACTAAGAATATGCTGATAAATTCCCAAATCGTCCCCTGCTTGTAGCAGTGCAGTGTGATCTGTGTGTTTCTTCCATCCATGATGTTTACTTCAGCAGCCCAGTGCTCCCCAGTGATAGTACATGATTAAAAGAGCAAGCAGTAAACTGTCAATTTATCACAACTCTACTAATGCAACCTCCATGTGGTATTCTATTCCTCTTTTCTTCCTTAATGCTTCTTATCAATGTTTCAGAGTGGTTGCCAAAAGCTATTCAAAAATCTGTTATCCCCAAACATTATGTAGCTTTCCATAGACTGCAGAACTCCAGTGGAGGCTGTATAAACAAAGCACAATTTGGCATCCAGTCAACACAATTTTTAAGAGGACATAATGCAATTTTATATGGCATACAATGTAAGTTTTAACTTAAAACTTTTTCCTATTGATAAATGTTGCAAAATATAGGTTAGCTGACAACAAAAGCAAACAAAGTACATAACGTGGTTTTTTGGATCAAAATTGGGAAAAACGGAGTCAGTAATGTAAATAATGTAGAAGACTTGTTTCAGAAGGCAGAACCTGTATTAGAAAGATATTTGCTTTAAACAGTATAAGGTTAAGTGGTTTGAGAAAGCACTCTACGAGCATCAACACATGGCCAAAACCGTTTCTTAACCTCTGG
Source organism: Pachyramphus minor (assembly GCA_013397135.1). Lineage (NCBI taxonomy): Eukaryota > Metazoa > Chordata > Aves > Passeriformes > Tyrannidae > Pachyramphus > Pachyramphus minor. The sequence continues at coordinate 327,447 of VYXB01000868.1, read as the reverse complement.
TGCGTTTGATGTTTTCCCTTTGCACTGAGTCTTCTGTGAACAAGTAGAATGAAGGAAAAATGAGAAAGTAAAGAACTGTCTGAATGAAGAAAGTTAGAAAAGAAAAAGAGACCAAGATTTAGGAGTAGAATTCATTATGGTTGAAAGCCTTTACCTCAGCTCCAGTACACAGCTGTTTTTCCTGCTTGAGTGCATGTACCAAGAAAAGCTTTTTGTAGTGTTTTTTTTTTTTTAACAATGCTCCAGTGAAAAGTCAGAACAGACAAAGGAACACTCAAAATAGATACTTAAGGGGTTTTTTTAAAATATCTGATCATTACCATCATAATTTCTTTAATGATCTTACCATAAATAAAGCCGTAGGATACCTTGTAAGAATGCACATGGTGCTGGTTTACATGTGCTTTCAAAGTTTTCTTAGTGTGAGAGAAATTATATGCTTTTGATTTTCTGATCCCATACCTAGCTGTCCAAATAGTTGAGGCAAAGAATAAGGGTTACCTTATCAATGCAAATTTAACTGGATTCTATAAAACAATAGGAATTTTCTTTTCTGTATGATTTTCCCATGGTGTTCAAGAACTGTGCCTTGATTTTATGGGAATTTTTGTACCTCTTGCAATAAGCAGAAACAGTGATTTTTGGCCCCAGGGTAATTTATTGTTAGTTAAACAGCTTTCTCTGAAAACTGATGCTGTCTTGATACCGTCATCTTATCATCAGTGCATGGCAATCAGAACATTTTTCATGCTTTTTTAGTTGTTGATTCATTCAGTCTGTCAGGAAGTCAGTTATTTTGTTTAACTTCGAGATTTTCAACCTGTGGTTTTTCTTTGCTTTCATGTTATAGTGCTATTTTTCATCATAAAAATCTAATTTTTTCATTAATTACAGAATTTTTGTTAGTGGTCTGTCATTTAAAGCTTGACATAGTTTAAGTAAGTTTAAGAAAAGCAAAAGGGGGGAAAAAATCCTGGCTAAACAACCTTAACGTGAATCTGATTTAACCGAAAACTTTAATGGACATAATTTTAGAAGAGCAGGGACAAATATTAGCAGGGCCTATGATTCAGATGTCTGTGTTCTCAGTCTTCCTGAACCTATCTTTGTTACTTAGGAGAATCTGCCTATTGTCCCTACACACTACAAGCCTCAGCACGAGCAGTAGAGAAAAATAGGGAGCTAAGTAGCAGGAAGGAATGCCAGTGGTTGTAGGTATTTTGGCTGTAGGTATTCCAGATTGCCCTCTGTTGAGCACAGCAGGAACGCCTCATCCTTACCCTATCCAGATGCCACTTTCAAACTACCTATTCTAACTTATCAAAATGGAAGATAAGGGCTGTACTTGTGGGAATCTTTAGGCCTCTCTCTGAACAAGCACATCTCTGTTGATCTTATCTTATTTAAATGTGATTACATTTGAGGCTCTGAATATCAGGGGAATACTTCAGGAAATTTATTTTGCCTATTTATCAGCAGTTCCCTTCTTCCTTACTCATGGTCTTTGTTATGTCATATTATAGTCCATATGCATCATATTCCAAGAAAAATAGTTTCCCAAATCTATTTTTCTTTTTAATAGCACTTGAACAATTTGTATTCTGAGGAATAGTGGGGTATTTTTTTCCTTTGATTTAAGGCTTCCATGAATCTGACTTGTGTTTAATGGATGAAAAAGGAACTGCTTTCAAATTTTTAAATAGAGCCTGAAGATACTTCTTTGTTTTCTTCCTCTCAGTTTTACTCAACATTTCTGATGAGTGGGTCAATATATCTTTAAAAATCCCCAATATATTGCTAATACTTTTTGTGACTTTCCTGAGAAATCAAAATTTTCTCTCCTGATTTTCTTTTTCTCTTACTCTTGAATATGTGTTACATTGCCATGATGCTGTTTATTTTTCACTGAGATAAACCTTTTAATGACCTCAATAAAATAGTAGAAACATATATGTCCAAAAAATAACCATTCAAGTTCTGTAAATTAATTGCAAAATTGCCACATATATGATGTAAATGAGTGGAGGGAAAAAAAGAGAAATCTTCAGCTCCCTTGTACAATGTCTACTAGTAAAACTGTCTCTAAAAGACTGCTGTGGAGCAAAAAGTCTATGCTACTGGCACATTATAATGAGATGAAGTGAGATGACAGCAGGAATGTGAACAATGCAGCTTTAGAGGATTGTCTGGGTGACAAGAGAACCATTTCAAAGAGTTTTGTGGAAGTCACTCTGCTTTTCATTTTACACTGTTACATTTCAGGTAGGGGCTCCCCCAACAGGGATTGAATGGTAACAAGGCTAAGGGACATTGGTTGTCAAATCAACTCTCTGTGTTTCTGTTTCTGTCTGTCTCTGTTTCTGTCTCTGTGTTACTCCTTCTAAGAATAGAATAATCCCATCTCTTCATAATACAGTGACATTGCTCAGATCTTTCATTATGCCTGGATTAACAATAAAAACCGGGGGTGGAGCTGCAAGGGGAGCTGCAACTTCAGTTTGATTCTTCTTGTTCCATCACCTTCCCTCTTTGACTGGGGATGCAAATCAACTTCACCTTGTGCTCTTTTAGATTTAAAGGTTATTAACAACTGCAACATTAACCTGCTCAAACCTTATTTTCATTACCTCCGATAAAATGGCAGGATTAAACTAGATGGAACGAGCATGATGTGATTTAGTTCTGTTTGATGCTTCTGCCTTAGCAAATGTCAGAAGCAGGGAACACAGTATTAATAATCATTTGCATCCAGTATGCTAACAGCAGATCTCCAAGAGAATCCACTCTGTAAAATAAAGCTCCAAGGAAGCAATTGCCCCGCCTTGCTTTTAGCTCAGCAAAAAAATAAATGCAAACAAGCCCATTCAAGACATATCTGACAAATGCAGGGTTAAATAAAAACACTAGTATCTATTTTAAAGCAGAGAAGCAGTTTGCTGGAGCAGTTATTTCATGTTAATCACTTTGTATTTACTGCAGCTTGAGAAAGACACATTTGTTATGCAGACAGTGTTCATTGTCGTAGCTTGATCATTAATGCACTGCTGCCAGCAACAAAATGAATTAGCTCTCTGAATACTAAACTGGGAAACCAACGTTGAACCAGAGAGCGGCACAATGACACTTAGAGGATTAAAATATACTACCCCACTATGAGAGGGTGCATTTGTGGCCTTCGTTAACTACTAACTATTTTTAAGATTAGTATTAGTAGGAAACCTCTCTGGAATGGTTGAAAATTGTAGGACAAACAATAGTGATCATTTATGTTCCCATGGAAGTTCATACTCTTTCTGGAATACAAATCTCTCATGGATTATTTCCCATGCTTGACCACAGCCATTTTTTCCCCATCAACAATTTATCATTTATCCCTTTACATGCATGCTTTGAATTTCTGCAATTCCTAGCATACTGTAGATCCATAGCAGCACTGTGGAAAGTACATGAATACAAAACACTGAGGAATCAAAGCCCCACTGTGTCTGTGAAGAGATGTCACAGACATGTGCAAAAGCAGAGTAACAAAGCAAATGCCACCTGTCACTCTCAATGTTTTTATACTGCTTTTCATGTCCCTATGTCACAGGAAGAACAACAATAATCTCAGAATGGTAGGTTGTTACGGTTAGCTCTATCTTGCTCTGCACAGATCAGTAAACTAGAAAGGTCTGACTGTATACTTGAAATTAAAAAAAAGGGGGAGGGGCAGAGGCCAAGGAAGAGGAAGAAAAAGAATGAAAGAAAGAAAAAGAAAGAAAGAAAGAAAGAAAGAAAGAAAGAAAGAAAGAAAGAAAGAAAGAAAGAAAGAAAGAAAGAAAGAAAGAAAGAAAGAAAGAATGAAAGAAAGAAAAAGAAAGAAAGAAAGAAAGAAAGAAAGAAAGAAAGAAAGAAAGAAAGAAAGAAAGAAAGAAAGAAAGAAAGAAAGAAAGAAAGAAAGAAAGAAAGAAAGAAAGAAAGAAAGAAAGAAAGAAAGAAAGAAAGAGAGAAAGAAAGAAAGAAAGAAAGAAAGAGAGAAAGAAAGAAAGAAGAGTAAAAACAACCTCAATTAGGCAAATTTTTTGTTGTGGATTTTCACCATATCTATTTTATTAGGAGCTCAGGGTTTGTCCTGTAATAAAATGCAGTAGCTTCCTTTCTATTTCATATAAACTCTGGGTTTTATTCCCTGAGGTATTGCAAGTATGATATTCCCAGACACCCAAAAAGGAGGAACAACGCTAGGAACCTATAAAACACTCATTGTATCTTTTAGGAAAGGTATCATGTCCATAAACAGAGCAAAAATTGAAGCCTAAGCATCAAAAATCTTTAACTAAGGTGTAGAGAAGAAATCCAGATTCTTCTTGAATCTTGAAGTATTCATGTTCTCCTAGAAAGGAAAAAAAATTATCATCACAGTATTCCCAACTCCCATGAGAGTTCTTTCCCTTCCAATTAGAATTCTAAGTTCTTTTAATACTTATATGCAAAATGAAACATGCCAGAAAACACAACATAGCCCAATCACCAGATGCAAGAGAATGGTTAAAAACTATTGTACAGTTGATGATGATGGTTGATTATTTTGGTGGATTAGTATATTTTAAAGCTAATATTTTATAATTTAATATATAATGGAATTTCTTGTTCTGTTTATTTGCATATGTTCTTTTTGAGAAATGCTCACCTTCATGTTTAGAAAAGAATTAGTTCAAGATTAATCTTCAGGAATGAAATCAAGCTATTGGATAGGGAAATTTCTGACCTTAAAGACTATAATCTAAAATAATAGTAATGTTCATTTACTAGTGAAGTAACACTCTGAAGTTAACTAAATATTTGTACAGTACTATAAAATTATTAAATCAGTATATACCACAGATACCAGATTTTCATGAAAAAACAACATCAAGCTCCACAGAATTTCCTTCACATAGTTTGCCACAGTGCTCCAGCCACTTTTTAGTGGAACATATCAACTGATCAGCAGTAGAACATATGACTTGAAGTAACAGAAGATAATAGGAAAATATCTTAGAATCATAGAACCATAGAATTGATTGGGTTGGAAAAGACCTCAGAGATCATCGAGTCCAACCCTTGGTCCAACTCCAGTCTGTTTACTAGATCATGACACTAAGTGCCATGTCCAATCTCAGTTTAAAAACCTTCAGGGATGGTGAATCCACCACCTCCCTGGGCAGGCCATTCCAATGCCTGACCACTCTCTCTGTAAAGAATTTCCTTCTAATCTCCAACCTAAATTTCCCCTGTCAGAGCTAAGTTAAACCTACTGGTAATTTCTGTAAATAGAATGTAGTTATCAAAAATGGAATCTGACACAGTTGCAGTGACAAACTCTTAAAGAGAGACATTTCACAACCAATAAACTTGTGAGAAAAATATGTACTGAAAAATTCTCAAAGGTCAACATTGTGGTTTAACCCCAGGTGACAAATGAACCCTACACAGCCAGTCACTCACCCCTGGTGGTACGAGGGAGAGAATCAGAACACCAAAAGTGAGAAAAATTGTGGGTTGAGATAAATACAGTTTAAGAGGTAAAGCAAGAGCTGTGCATGCCAGCAAAGTAAAGCAGGGAATCCATTCACTGTTTCCCACTGGTAGGCAGGTGCTCAGCCAGGCTGCACCACATGTAACAGTGTCTTGGGAGGACAAGTGCCATCACTCCGAAAGTCGCTTCCTTCCTCCTTCTTTCCCAACTTTACAAGCTGACCATGACACCATAGGATGTGGGACATCCCTTTGGTCAGTTGGCATCAGTGTCCCAGCTGTGTCCCCTCCCAGCTCCTTGTGCACTCTCAGCCTGCTCACCGGTGGGTTAAGTGAGCTATGTCATGTTTTCTCTTGTAGTAGTTTTAGTTATATATGATTAAGTATCTTGAAACCTAAAGGCACTTAATCATGGTTATAACTACTATTAAGAAAGAGGGCTTCATATTTAATTACTTATCTTTCTCCTGAAAGATTGTTTGAAAGAGAAAAATGCACAGTGTAATTTTTTTTTTTTTGTATCTTAAATCAGAAATTAAATATTACACTGTCTATAAATATATATATCACTGAAAAAAAGAAACATAATGCTGGAGGCTATGCCACTGTCACTTTGCAGGGAGAAATATCCCTGCATAGTAAGGAACAGATTTCCTTATCTTAAGGAAAAATAAACCCACATCTTAACACTACCCAAAGCTGTGTGAAATAAGAGAAAATAGGTATAAAATCTACTGAACCCATCTGCAGTACAAGAATGATTTCTTATAAATCTTTTCCTATATAATGCTGGAGCTTCCACTTATGTTCCTGAGAAAGTCCTTTGGATCACTTTGCCTAATCTCAACAANTATATGATTATATTTTTTTAATCCCAAAGCTGTCATATTTGCAGTCTTAGAAACAAATTCTTCGATCTCCAAAATTAAAAAAAAATATATTTTTGAAAGTAACATTGGCAAGTTTCTCTTTGGCAAGTTCACCTTTGGAAGAACCAAGAATTCAGTAGTCTACATTGGTAATTATGGGTTGTCTGGTTTTTTTTTCTCTTTTCCTCCTTCATTACTGATTCTTGGTTTTCATGCATTCTAGAATTTTTAGCCTTGTAAAGAGGCAGAATTGACAACTGAGTGAGACAGTTAGGTCTTACTCATTCTTTCAATAATCTTTTCTTAATACATTGTAATTTTGGGGGGTTTTTGCGTACTTAAGCCTTTTCAGAGTGTTACTCTGAGTCTCCACGGTACTAATATATATAGGACTTTTATCTTTGTCTTTAAGTATTCTAAAATATACATATTGACATTTTTAATATTTCTACTATCTTTTTTTTCATTCTGCCATCATAAAAATCCTGATACTTTTTTTTCTGTTAACATAAATATAAGTTTGAAATATTTCCTTTAGACTTCCCATCCATACACAAATTTCTACCACTTCCTCTCTGAACACCCTCCTTGTACACATTTTTTTGCTTAGTAAAACTTCTCCTTTCTTCTCCACTATGGAGTTCTGTTTAGGAGTTTTGTAGATTGTTCTATCTTTGCTTCATTAGGTACTCCTAACAAGATCTTTCAGAGACTGTCTTCAGTCTCATAAATTTTATTAGTTCCTTTCACTGCCCCATGAATTTTGGTCTTAATTTTGCAAAATTTCCACACATGAAACTCACTTGTACGGCTGTGTGAAAAGAATGAACTCCCTCACTGGGGAAAAGAGCAATCTCCAAAACAACTAAAAATATTAAAATTGGGGTTATTGAGTAAATTCCAGCTGTCCAAGAAATATTAGAGGAGGATAATTTCTGTAAATGGTTACTTCACAACAGTTACTAAATCTTACACATGCAAGAATCACAAGGTATGGTAACACTTTTATTTTATGTGTATTATAATTTATAATGAAAATTATATCTGCACCTCAGAAAACACCTGTCTTATACATTCAATTTTAAAAAGTCTATCTGAAGAAACTGTTGCATAAATGCTAAGCATACTTGCATGATGGTGATGCATTACTCACCTTCTCTGCTGTTGTATCTCACTGTTTATCCATCTCCAGGCACTGTAATACAAGAGGTGTTTGACTGGGAAGAGAGATTGAGGAAAAAAATAGAAGGAGAGTTTAGAATTAATGGAAACACAGAGAAATAGTTCCCGCTGAAACAATTAAGAAAAATTATTTTTATTTTCCCACTAGTTTTCATCACAAAGTATGTGTCTGCTACTAACCACACCACCCATTTCCTTTTCAAGCTGCAGAAATGTGCTGATAAGTAATTGCTGGTGAATTCCAAGCATTCAGTTGTAGAGGAATTCTTTTAAATAATGCATATTTTTATAATAGAGAATGAAATACTGTTTCACATAAAGAGACAGAAATGAACTCTCTCTAAATTAGTCAAATAGATACATAAATACATGTGTATGTGATTTTGTGTGGGATCCTTTTTCTACAAGAAGAAATCAGAATGGAAAAATTATGAGAGGAAAAGTTGTGAGAAGAAAAATTAAAGAAATAAGAAAATTCCTTGAATGAACATTGCAAATGTAAAATTATTTCCATAACTTACAGTATTTTACACCGGCTGTCTTACTCATACCATAGTATGACCTAGATCTTAAGGGTTATGTTTATGATGTAACAATTGGGGCATCACATTGGCAGCAAATATTTATGACAAAAACTTGACATACACACTGTATTTATTCACTCTCTGGAATGGCCCAGTAGTCCCTGAGACTACCTATGAAATCACTACTCATTTCAGTCTTAGATCTACCTAACTGCATTGTAAATATTCAATATTACAGGAGTATACCTAGTATCCATGAAGATCTGATCATTACGTCCTCATTTGCAAAATGGACCAAAGTTTCTAGGTAGCTAACCAAGTCTGCATGTCACAAACAACTTTTATTGTTACAGAATATTGAGTTTGGCTTGCACTCTTTGGGCCTAACAGTCTTGTGCTACTGAAAATCACAGAGGAGATGTCATCTTCACCAACTAATAAAACTGTCAGATGTAGTAGTCCTCAACAACTGCACTGGTATTTATAAGTTTTGTTCTTCCAGTATGTTTTCCCTGGATATGTGTAATAGTTAGTTCATACCTCTGACTTATTTATTGCTTCAGTATTACCAGTACTTATCTTTTCTGCCACCATCACTGTTGAAAATATAAATGTCATTATGTTAATTAAAAGTTAGAGTGTTTTTCTTCTTTTGACATGTAAAACTTAAGAAGGGAGTTCTTGATTTCAAGCAAAAATTACCTGCTATGGTCTGAGGTTCACTTAATAGATGTGTTGCAATGAGTTGGTTAATTTTTTTAAGAGAGAGAGAGAGGGAGAGAGAATACATACTTGCACTGCAAATACAATCATACCTTCTTTTGCATATGCAAATGTTATAATCAAGTATCCTTTGCTCATAAAAGTACCCCAGTTTTTTTGAGCAATGTGAATAGTTTCACATATTTATATTATTTAAGTGATGCTCTGAACCAAGTTTCAGGTGAAAATATAAAGGTGAAAAATGGTAAGGAAACAAAATATTCCCTTTTTTTATTGTTGGCTTAGCCAATCATCTTCATCATTAAACTTTATAAATCCATATATCTGAGTGTTCCTTTTTCTTCTTTTGGAAAGACATTTTAATTTGGCATCTGTCACCTGTTCTCACTTGGGAGCAGAGCTTCACACAAGTATTTATGTTCTACTCATCACTGCCACAGATCCAGGATTTTTAGGGAATTTATTCTCATATCGCCTTGTGAGGTAGGATAGTCAACAGAAACACCAAGAAAGAAAAATTATTATGGCATTCCTCTCATGCACTTTTATTCATATGGGAAGTTAACCCTCAGTTTCAGTCAATAATTTAGGCTGCTTGCATGGCCAGGAAACTGAGAAGCCCTGACGGACAGTGAGTCAGACCTTCAGTGCAGGCTGCTATGTAGGCTGCTTCTCAGTTCAGCTGAGAAAGACCTGGGAGTGTTGGTGGATGACAAGTTGACCATGAGCTGGCAGTGTGCTGTTGCAGCCAGGAGGGCCAACGGTATCTGGGGTGCATCAGGAAGAGAGAGCAGGTCAACGGAGGTGATCCTCCTCCTTCTCCTCTACTCAGCCCCAGTGAGGCCACATCAGGAAAAAAAATATTTTCCATCAAAATGAAACAATGCAATGTTTTTTGGGATTTTTTTTTTCCAAGATATCTCTTATAATAGGCTTTTAAAAATCTTTTTAGAGCCTAATCATATAAAAATACATTGTAATGCAGGATTTCTTTTCTTGAAAATAATTATTTTACTTCACTATTACACAGTGCAAAGATAAAAAAAAAAAAAAGAAACCTTTGTGTCAGACATGCTTGCAGCAATCATTAGTTCTACTTTCAACCACTATTTCACAGGAATCAGTCTGTAGGGGAAGTCTGAAAGCAGAAAATTTAACCAGATTAATAAATTACTCCATTATGTTGAAATGCTTGATGAATACATGGTGAAGCTGTTGTTATCTTGGTACAGGGGCTGTTTAACTTCACTAACTCTATGCAGTAAATTCCAGGACAGAATGATGCAGTACAACAAGAGAAATTCAACATTCAGAGGGATTATTTAAATTGTGTGGATTTATCATAAAATACAGTAACTATTAATATTCCAGTAGCAAAGGACAGAATGAAACATTATTTCAGCCAATTTTTGACTGTCTTTCTCATGCACCTGAATAGGGTGAAAGATGTAGAACTTCTTTCTTAGCTCCACACTTTTTAAGACACACAGGCAAAATATTTTGGCCTAGGATTTATGGAGCTGAATCCTGTGGGTTTTTACATACTTCTAGGAACACTTAGTAGACAACTGTGTGCCTACACATTCCTTTCTTATTTTCAAAACACTCAAAGACTAAAAAGGTATAGAATGCACCAACACTAATTTTGCAGTGCATATCCTTCATTTACTTTCTTGGTATTCTTTCATTTGACTGCTGTGAGTTACAAGGAAAAAATATAATTGGAGCAGGACAGAGCACAATAGCTATAGCATGATTTGGGAAGATATTATTTGCACTCATCAGGTAAAGCAGCATAGAGGAAGTTAAAAAACTGAGTGGCTGAAGTCAAAACATTTTTGAATACTGGATATGGCTCTTACTGCTATAGTCTAGCAACCATGGTGGTCATGGATCAAGGGTTGGACTTGATGATCTCAGAGGTCATTTCCAACCCTGCTGAGCCTGTGATTAATCCAGCAGTCCCATGGACACAACTAACTCGTGCCCCTAGTTGTCACATGTACAGGTCTTTTAAATGCCTCCAGGGAGTGTGACTCCACCACTTCCCTGGGCAGCCAGGACAATCTTCTTGCCCTAGTCTTTCAGGACATGAGGAGGATGCTCCTGTACCTTTAAGATTTCCTTCTTGAAACATGTCCAGCCTTCCTGTGCCCCTTTGCTCTTCAGGATTGCCCCCTAACAGATTCTGTCAACGAGTCTCCTAAACATGCCAAAGTCCAAGGTAACAGTTCTGCATACTCTGCTACTTACTTCTCCAAGAATAGAAAACTATCCTTCTGTGATTGCTGTGTCCCAAGACAGCGTCCAACCATCACATCACCTACCAGTCCTTCTCTGTTAACAAAGAGCAGGTCCAGTGGGGTACCTTGCATAGCTGGCTTCCTCACCAACAGTGTCAGGAAGTTTGACAGAAGTTAAATCATGTAATTAATAAGAGTTGTACAAAGTTTTCACACCAATGCTTCCAATACTTCTCCCAACTCTTCTTAAGAACTTCCATGAATGAAAATTTTTTACATACTAATATATTGTCATTGCTTGTGGACAGGCTCTTGAAATCTTACTCATTAAAATCCAGTAGAAACCAAGTAATGACATGAGAACTTTGTGATCTTTAAGCATTCATTTTCTCAAATATATTCTGGATAACAAGTACATATGAAGTACATATATGCTGATTGTTTTCTGCAATTTAAGAAAAAAATAAATTATAATTACATGCCAAATCTGACCTGTAAGTGCACACTGCCACCTTACGTCCACCAGCACCCCCAGTGAAGTGGAATGTTCTAGTTGATTCAATTCAAGTAATTCCTCTTATACATTTATATCAAGTGGAGAAAAAAAAGAAGAAGCACTTGGCAATGATAAGGCAAGAATTAGAAGAAAACCCCCCATAATCTTCATTTTAGATGCTGCATTTTATTCAACTGCTGTGAGTTGAGAATGGATACAGGCTTGTTAATAAAAGGAGTTGAACTAATATAGCTTAGATACTGTATCATAAATGAAGCATCAGTTATGCTCTGTCACATTTCCTATTACTTACCTCATGTTTGCCATAGAACTGATTTTTTGATGATTTTTTTCTATATCTGTTCTTTAGCCACACATTTTTAAACATGTAACACAAAGTAATAAGTTTGTTTTCTACACATCTTCGGCTTACTAATTGTTTGTTAAATGATGCTTAAAGGATAAAAGTTATATTTTCATGCCAATAGTTAAAGTTCTCCAAATTGTATTCTTATTGTCACTGAGCATACTGTAAAAATATTTAAAATACTTTCAATACTCTTATTCACAGAATTGAAAAGTGTTAAATCCATTAGACAATTGGAAATTGGTCTGTGTCAGCAATTATTACTTGTCATCTTCATACATAATCTTCTCAGCAAATCAATACAATACAAGCTGATTTCTAGCTATTGATCTAAATCACTTTATGTATAACAAAACCTGATTCTGAAAAATGTTATAAAGGAAGAGGATGTATAAATTGCAGTCATTTGTCAGATAGCATTTTTCAAAGTGTTTAAAATTTGCTATCTGCTGTTTGAATGCCTGTGGATATTAAGCAAAGTGCTGTGTATTGCTGTAGCTCATGGGCAATCTCTTAGATTCAGAGCTTATCCTCTTGCCAGTGCTGAGATCTTTCTCTCAAAAAGGTATAAGAAGGCTGAAGTGACCAAAACTCTTAGTTCTGTGTTTCCCAGTATCTTGTCAAAAAGGCACCAAATTAAGCTTTGAAGGTTTTACTTATGAATGCACAATGATTACAGACAGAAAAATGAAAGTATTGATGGTGGCTAATTATGACAGACTTCAACTTCCAAATTACATTACTTTCAATTTATTGTATCCTGAAGATGACAAGACTTTGATTTCTTCCTCTCTCAAAAGTTTCTCACTGATGGTGAGCAATTACTGTAAACTGGCAGATGAGGTATCATTTAGATATTTCAGATTTCATTAGCTATCACCAAAATCAAAGAAGGGAGAGACTAGTTTAGAGCTGGTAGACTTTGGGTCTACCCAGTGCACACCTTAAAAGTGCTGATTTCTGAAAGCATGAGGTTTTGGGGCATTCTGCCAAATAGTCTTCCTTGGAGTACAATAAAAACTTCAGCTGCTGTCACTGGATACCAGTCTGTTTCAAAGCCAGAGTATTACTGAAGCAACACTTACTTCTCTCTCAGCTTATATGTGTCTTTATTTCAGTCTTGAGCATTTAAACTAACCTAAGTGTTGGTCCCATAAATAATCTTACTGATTTGGCATATAAATATAAGTGTATAGTTCCCTTCCCCTTAATGGACTACACCTGTGGATTTTTCCCTGACAACAGGATGATTCACTAGCTGGGATTCAGGGCTTATGGCTTTGAACAGACATTTCCAGAGCTATGCTCTCCCTCTGAGAACTCTGATCGTCCATGGGAAAAGAAACCTAACAATCTCGGTAGTTTGAAATTGTAGCCTGATGAAAATCAAATAAATTTATGTGAAAAGGATTAACAACTACATTTAAAAGTACCGCGAATTTAGCAGATAAGACATTTTTAAAAAGTAGTTACAAAGACACTTTTCATACATTCATATTCTTTAATGGTGGGTCCCTTCCAATTCAGAATATTCTGTGAACTCTGTGAAATCTGTAACTGTTGGAATGTCACACCAGTTTCCAGTAAACTGTGAAAATGGTAAATGTGAGATCCCGGAGTGCAAAGAATATGTATTTGGCCAAATATACACTGAAATTATCTTAAACCATACTTGAAAAAACATGTGGAAGATCCCATGTTTTAAAAGAATGCAAATATGTATCTGAGGCAAAAAACCACTGCCTTATGTCAATTACAGATAGAAAGGTTATTGGAGAAAATAAACAGACAATGTATGGAGAGGTTATGCAGAAATGGGCTGCGTATGGAATAGGTAGTTTATCTAAGAAAACATGCACTGCTGAACAGCCCACGTTAAAGACAATGAACAGCTCTAAACTGAGTATATGAGTCTCGAAAACCCCACTGAATTTTACATATGCCTCGTCTGTGCTGACATTTTTAGATCCAGTACTAGCTGTGACATAAGCATTTTTTATTATTACAAAATGATTTTCTAAAGTATTTGGTTGAAAGTCTTGTTGATTGTGATTAACTGGTCTGTTTAGGCTCCTCTGGGGGCTTATTTATAAATCTGGCTATAACACAGGACCTTCATACCTGGTTAAACAATATGGGGACTAAGGTTGCAGACCTCACAATCCATACTGGTCCTGCAAATAAAGTACAGATTTAGTCCTGGTTCTGCTGTGAATCTACGACTCTGAGCATGGAAGCTCAAGTGTTGGTGGCTTCAGTGAAACCTTTGTCAGAATAAAGCCAAGGACCCTGTACCAATATCTGACAGGGGGGTTGAAGGAAACTGTTCTCTCTGTCTTCATGACACCTTTTTCTTGGTCTAAAGTCATCCTTCCTTTAGTCATGTTTTTTTCTTTTACAATAACGCATTCTGTTTTTACACCCACAATCTGGGTGGTAACCAGAGATATGCTGAGTGATACCTTATAGCCAAGAAATAATTTAATTTTTTAAATGCCTGAATTTCTCTGTCTCTACTTCTTCTGCAATTCAGTGATTCCCAGAGGAAAAAAAAAAAAAAAGAGGAATTGTTTGTAAAATAGCATAAACACTATTAAAAATATAACAAGGAAAAGAAGTGGCACTTTTTAAGAGTGTCTTTGTGCCTCACATTGTCCTTGCAAATCTGTTGTCTTAATCCACTTTTCCAGTCACAATTGTTTTAGCCCTTAACAGGACTTTGCTCGTTTCTTCCACTTAAACTTGATTTTCCTTTAATAGTTGAAGGACACTTAGACAGCATCACATTAATTTCAGTGGACATTGAGTTTTATCTAATTCAGCAAGCCAGCCTTTGTTAATTAGGCCTCACAGGGCAAGTGATTGTAAAGAACATCTCTAACTGTCACTGATCAATACCCGCAGCAGAAGCACTTCTAGCAGTCAATTACTTGAGCTTCTGAGAAGGAAGAAGAGTCCTATTCTTGTTAAATCCCTGCACTTTTTTGAAATCACAACGTGCCTCAGCCTACCTTCCTCTCAGGTTCAACCAGATGCATACAAATTTTATTTCCTCCTCCTACCGCCGTGATGGGTTCACTGGCAGTGAAGTCCTCTGCAGCCCAGCAGATCACAGCTAACAGCATTTCCTGGTAATTTATTTCAGTGAGGATATATAAATATATACGCATTTGTACATAAATTAGAACTCTAGGCATTTCCAATGATTGAAAATAGTCCTTTTTGCCTTCTAGAAACTTTTTTTTAATCAGTTCCTGTTCTTCTCTAGGGAGATTATGAAGCCATCATCCTTGTCATTCAAAATTCAGGATTTAACCCCCCCCAACTTTCTAAAACCTTCACTGATTTGTTTTAATATAAGATAATCAGCTAGTCACTCTAGATGAGCTGGGTGAAAAAGTGTTTTCTCTGTTCACGAGTGAGTCCTGAGAATTTAGAAATTTTATCGTTGCACATCATGCATTTTCAAAACCAACTGGTAATACTCAAAAGTACAAAACTGTAAAGAGGCTGTTTCTTCACTTATGCACTGAAATGTTTAAAAGTGAGTTTAACCGTGGAATGATATTTTCATTTTTTCTTATGAGTCTCCTTTGTAGCCCCCTCTAAATACCCATTACTAAGGGCATACAGAAAACATTGCCTGTTAAGTTGTAGGTGAGAGACTGTAGTTCTGTTGCAATACTAAACAGAGTTATTAGCAGAAAAGCTAAATGTTCAGTGGAAGATAAACACACCTAAGTTTGGATGTTAATAGTGAGCATACCAAAATGCCTGGCAAAGTCAAAGGATAACTAACCTATGCACTTAATTGACTTTAGAGCACTATTCCACTATGAGACAGTAAAGTTGCCCATGCATAACTAGTTAGTGTCTGAATACAAGAATCTAAGACACCTAAAATATCCTACTGACCTTCCAGCTGCTGTCACAGAACAGCATGTCTTTTCATAGGTTTCTAGGAACCAGAGCAGGACTGGAACACCTACCCTGTGAAGACAGGCTGAGAAAGTTGGGTCTGTTCAGCCTGGAAAAGAGGAGATTGTGTGGAGACCTCATAGCAACCTTACAGTAGCTGAAGGGGGACTAAAGGGAAGCTGGAGAGGGACTCTTCATCAGGAACTGTAGTGATGGGACAAAGAGTAATGGGTACAATTTGAAAGGGGGATTTAGATTAGATATAAAGTAGAAATTCTTTACTGTGAGGGTGGTGAGGCACTGGAACAGGTTACCCAGGGAGGTTGTGGGTGCCCCATCCCTGGCAGTGTTCAAGGCCAGGTTGGATAAGGCCTTGAGAGACCTGGTCTAGTGGAGGTGTTCCTGGCTATGGCAGGGGGTGTTGGGACTGGATGATCTGTAAAGTAGTAAATGTGTGTCTTAACATAGTAAAGTAGTAAATCCTCCCAGAGCTGGTCGATCAAGTTGGAGTTATTCAGGCTCTGTATCATGAAATAGCCAAAGCTCTGTTGCAGCTCTGATGGCTATGTGTCATATTAGTAGCCATTACTGAAATGATAGAATTATAAATCTAAAAGGGACCGAAGCTCTAGATACTCTGGAACATGTTGGTGCTGCCAAGAGAATGAGAACTCAAACTGAGAAGTGAAGAATGTTAGAGAAGGGTCAGACTTAAAACTACATAACAACCTGAAAATTTTTGATACAGATCATAGGTAATGTAGAAATGAAAGAGTTAAGAGGAGATAATTATAAGAAAGTTAGAATTTTTAATGGAAGAGCTATGTCTTTGATTGCTGTATATTAAGATGACTGTTATGCACAATTTTTCAAGATAAGGTCAGGCTAACTGTCCATCAAAATCTGATTATTTATTCTATTTAGGAACTTTGGGGGCTTATATTTATGAAGTTGCTAATGTATAAAAGCTCCTACCTATAAGTTTGTGTAACCAGTCAATACACAATCCTGTCAATACACAAATTCATATCAGGACTCCATATTTCACTAATGCATCAATGTTATGGACTACTGGCAATTTTTACACATCCACCTCCCTAAATTTATCCAAAAGTATCTATTTCAAACTTCTTACTCTCACCACACTCCTTGTTTTGTAAATGTTTTGTATCTTGCACATTAAAAGTAAATGATATTTAATTTTCATCATGTATCTCCTCTAAATTATTTTGTCTCAGCTTTCATAACTAGCCTTCAATTGCACATCTCACATTCATGTCCCTTTAGCCTTTTTTCCCAGTTTGATATCACTCTTCCCCTACTGCTGGAATGATTACCTTTCTCTAATACCCCCTCAAGCCATTTTCTCCTTTCTAATTTTTTGTTATGTATCATCTTTGTTATGCCCTTAGACTCTGTAACCTATTTGTGTTATGGAACAGAATGTGACATCACCATGTTAGCCCTCAGATGTAAAAAAAAAAAAAAAAGGATAAAAATCTTGGAGACTGTTATTTAATTTCTCAGTTTTTCTAGTCAAAACATTTGTTTTAATAAGAAAAAGAAGCTGTATGCCACATATACTTTTGAGACTAATTAAATATATTGTTTTTCCAAAAGAAAAGATATGTTCCTGTTTTACCTATGTGTAACTTAAGAGAAAGGGTGCTTTTTTTTTCTTTTCCTTAATGGTTGAATATCACAAACACCTGCAGTGGATTAAAGAAATGCTTTCGTTATTTTGTAGGTGTCAACAACACCATTTACTCCTGCAAATTAACATAACGCCATCCTTCCAAAACTTATAACAAAAGAACAGTTCTTAGGACAAGGGGACAGAAATTAAATATATATTGAATATATATTGAAAGTTATTTCAAATATATTGAAAGCTACTTGTAAAGAACTCTAAGAAAACAACCATTTTCTATACCCTGCATTAAATGTTTCAAATTCAAGTTGACCTTAAATTGCAATGTAGTATTATGACTGCAAAGAGTTATTACACTATTTACAAGACTTACTGAGACATAATACATGATCTTGAGAGCCTGAGAGATTTTAAAAATTCTTTGCCAAGTCATTGCTGGTGTAAAAACCTATTAAAAAAAAAAAACAAACTTCTATTCATGTCAATAATGAGCAGAGGTTTTGACAATCATATCAAAGGTTTTACATCTGAAATAAAATAAAAGTTTCAGCAATTTGTCCTTTAAAACAAATCAAAATGTACTGTACTGTTTTATGCAAATTAACTCTATTAAAAGCACCATTTGCAAGCTTCAGGGGTTTGCAGCTCCAATACAAAATCTTAATATATTAAAGAAGTGAAAAATATTGTATTATGTGCCATTATGTCTTAGAAGTTCACAGTGTGGCAAAAGCAAAAAAAAAAAAATTATTCAAAGAAATTGTAATTTGAAACAATATACTCTTTTCACAATTTTAAGAACATTGTGACCAGAATATGAAGACGATATATAGCAAAACACAAATAGTGATTGTGCAAAATTAACTCCTTGGTATTCAGTTTTGTTTATGAGATAATATATACATTACGACTGGAAAAGCATCCCAGGACAGCTATGAAGTACTAAGTTCTTAGAAACGTTGTTTACATTTCTCCACAGATAACACAAGTTTGTTTGTAAGATGTCTGCTTCAAATCAAAAGGCAAAAGTCTTAAATTTAGAGTTTACATAAATAAATATATAATAAATAAATGTACATGTTTAACAAAATAAAATATTTTTATATCATTTGAAAATAAGATTTTGGCATTATAAATATGGTATAGTAGCCATTATTTTAATTGAGTCTCAGAAATTATCTGAGCACTGTGACAGGAGCCAGAACATCATAGCTTTTAAAATACCCCAAAAAATGTGCATGTAGAGACTACACATCCCAACACCGTACTCCACTACCTTTTTTGCTAAAAGGCTTCTGACTTAAGATTTCAGCAGTATGACCCAGTACTACTCTTGGACTTTAGGCTACACTTAGTTACCCTGGACTCCAAGAATGACTTATTATGAAAAATTTTATAAGTCAATAAATGGCTTTCACGGGTGACTACATCAGAGTAAAGTAGATAATCACAATAAAGGGTTTATACCGAGTACCTTTAAACCCCACCAACATTGTAATAAGACATCAAAAAAGGAAATTCAATGCACACTAAAATCTGCCACAATTGTGTCCTTGTCTTTGAAAGTACAGTTTAAAGGTTCAAACAGCAAATCATCATTCAACAGAACGGCCTGTGTGGAAACCTCTTTGTACAACAAATCAGAGACTAAGTAAGGGTGCTGGCAAGAGTGAAACAGGACAGAGTCAGCTCTGATCAGAACAGATCTTTTTTGGTAGGAAATGGGCCTTGTTTTCAAGGAAGGGGTGGGAAATAATCTGTATTGCTAAAGTTATGAAAAACTCACAGAACTGGGGGGGGTGCGGTTCATGAGGAGAAAACTACATCTTTATGTCATAGTTGCTAAACATATAGCTTGAGTTTAATAGTATCCTATCCATCCCTCTAAAAAGCTACTTCAAAATAGTATAAGCCTGGATATCAGCAATTATGCTAGTTTTGTGTCCCTGATTTCATCAGTTATTTCATATTTTCCAAAGAATTAAAAGAGTGAGACACCAAAGATTAAAAATTAGAAATTGTCCCATCAGAACAAGAGATTTAAGAAAGCCCAGAGAAGTGAGTTGCCATCTGATTCTTCAGTGAGAAGGGTTTGGGGGATTTTTGCACATCTAAGGCTGTGAAAAAATAAAAACAACAGGAAATTCCAACCTATTCTAAAAAGTTTATGATGCATTCCAATAAATTCAGCTATAAGAAGGCTGTTAAAAGAAATATTGGAAATATTAATGATGACAGTAAATTGGTATCCAGTTACACACTGCCATTTTTTTTTTTTTATCACTTAAAAGAAGGGAAAAACAGCAATTGGCACTCATGCTTCGAGAAAAAGAAAGCCCTTGTATTGGGTTTCTGTGGCCAGGTTTTGGTAGTGGGACTACAGGTATGACTTCTGTGAGAAGCTGCCAGAAGCTTCCCTCATGTCCAATAGAGCCAATGCCAGCCAGCTCCAGGATGGACCTGTGGCAGGCCAAGGTTTAGTCAGTCAGAGATGGTAGTAACACCTCTGGGATAACACATTTAAGAAAGAAAAGTTATTGCCCAGAGGCTATTGCACTCAGAGATGAGAGGAGGGAGAATATATGAGATGAACAACTCTGCAGACACCACTGTCAGGGAAGAAGGAGAAAGAGAAGGTGCTTCAGGTGCTGGAGATGAGACTCCGCTGCAGCCTGTGGTGAAGACCATGGTGAGGCAGGGTGTGCCCCTGTAGTCTGTGGGAGTCAGCAGTGGTGCAGAGATCCACACACAGCCTATACATGAGACCCAAGCCAGAGCAGGTGGATAATGACCCTGAGATTAGGTCAGTTGGTTAGAGCATGTTGCTGATAACACCAAGGTAAATGGTTTTGATCCCCATGTGGGCCATTCACTGAAGAGTTGGACTTGATTATGATCCTTGTGGGTCTCATCCAACTCAGAATATCCTTTGATTATGTGACTGAAAAAAGACTTTGACCCTGTGGGAAGCATATGGTGGAGCAATTCCTGGTAGGGACCTACACTTCCATGGATAAAGGACCCCATGCTGGATCAAGTTTCCTGGTAGGATTTGTGACCCTGTGGGGAACCCATGCTGGAGCAGCCTGTGCCTGAAAGGACTGCACCCCATGAGAAGGGATCTGTGCTGAAGCCCGTGGAAAGGACAGTCTCCTGTGGGAGAACCCCATACACTGGAGCAGGGGAAGGACTTGTCTCACTGAGCAGTGGTAGAAACAACTTGTGATGAACTGACCATAGACCCTGTTCCCATTTCCTGGCACCCTGGGGGAGGGGAAGAGGCAGAGACTGGAAAGGAAGGAAGGGTGAGCAGGAAGGTATTTTTAGTATTTTTTTTATTTCTCATTATTCTTCCCTGATTTCCTTAAGTCAAGTCTGTTTTGCCCATGATAGTACTCGGTGAGCAATCTCTCCTTGCCCTTATCTCAACTCATAAGCTTTTCATTGTATTTTCTCTCCCCTGTCCACTTGTAAATGGGAGTGGTAGAGCAACTTTGGTAGGTACCTGGCATCCAACCAGGATCAACCCAGGATTATAAGGCATTAAAATTATTAATTAATTATTATTAATTAATCAAAATATATTACCACTATTAAAATGCAACTTCTTTATGGTATGATATTATCTGATGGCATCACATACAAAAAGAGCGGAAAATTACCATCAGAGGTCTGAGTAGCTAATAAACTGTGTTAAGTTAGATAAGATTCATCAATAATATTTATATAAAGAAAATGTGGTTTATTTTTGTTTGAAAACTCAACTTAGCAGCATTTGGTCTCTGATAAAGAATGTCATCTGTAGAGATGTTCCTAAAGAATCATATGTAGTCTGTAACTGTGAAGACATATTGCACGAAAAGCATCTTATTCCTATTGTTTCTTTATTGCATTACTTTCTTCTCTGAGGACATAACTAATTTCTCCGTCTGCTACTGTTTATACTGGATTCATACTATTGAATGTCCAATTTGAAAACAAGCATCACAAATAGGTACAAATTCTATTTGAATAACTGAAATTGTCTTCTTTCTTTTTAAGAAATTGTGTAGAAAGGACATGTAAGAGAATATTTTCCATTAGAATATCCTCAAGCAGGCTTTCTCTTTCAATATTATTCATGATTCTATATTATCAAAAAAACTCCCTATGAATAAAGATTGTTTTCGACTCTAGCACAGCTTTGATTGACTCAGAAGTTATAAGAAAACTAAGTGTATATTTTTTATTCACAATGTTATTTTTTTCTTTTTTTTGTTTTAAACCATTTTTGGAAGTTGCTAATCTTCAGTGGAAAACCTGCCATGCCAACAGACAAACCTTCATCATTTTCTTCAATAATATTTAAGAAATCTTACAGTGCAAGAAACACCTACTGGGGAGCAGTAAGATTATTTTGAACAGTTCTTGAAACTCAGCAGTTCCAAATGCACACACTGAGCAAATTCTAAACAGTTGACAGAGTGAAGAAAGGTCTGCAAAGATTATCAGTCTGATGACCTTGTTTACACTTTGCTTTCATCTCAAAATACCTGTGATACATGGAGTTAGTAACACAATATTTTGCCCTTATGCAGCAGTTTTCATCTGAGATGTCAAAGAAGTTTATCAACATGCAATTCATCCCTGTAAGATTGCTTCAGTAAATCTTGTTCCGCCCAATTACTTAAGGTGAACTGAATCACATAAGAATATCTGCTTTGAAGGCACAATGAATGGAAAACAATGCATGAAGGAGCTCTAGGATGCCTCCCTGCCTCTATATGTCAGTTATATCTGAATATTCCCAAGTGATATTTATCCCATTTTATTATGTATGTATATGTTTCCTGTAGAATACTTTACTACATCACTGGATAAACTAATTTGCTGTTTAACTAGCTTTGATTAGGAGATTTCACTTTAAATGTCAAAACTAAATACCTCCTAGAGTGATTCATATCAACAGCTATTTCTATCTACTTTGAAAACGGAAAATTAATTCATCTTATTTTAACACCTCTTACATTTATTTAAAACTATTACATCTTATTTTCATCTTTTACTTCCTAAACTTTAGTTGATCATTGTTTTTGTTTTCAAATTGCTGGGCTTCAGCCTTTTTCAGGCTTGTATTCAGTCCAATCTTGGTATAGTACACAATAATATAAATTTTTCAATAATGTTTGTATTTGTGTGTACCCATGTTAGCTAAATGTTTCTTCCTACCCAACACACAACAGCATGATATTTCTAAGGCCACAAATTACTATAACCACTAGATTGTTTTCTGTTAGATATACCCCAGCAACATCTCAGTGGTAACTACCCTGACTAGATAACCAGTTTTATACCCTTTTAGAAGTTTAATCTAAAATATGTTTCTGCAGATTCTATGTCTTACATCCTGTATAAGGAACAGTGTTAGAATCCCAATAAACTCAAAATATAAAATACATGTGTGTTCTTATTTTCCCAAAAACCCTGATGCATTTTCTTTAGGTAAAAATTAAGTTTGATGTAGGTTTGTGTTTCACAGGTTCTTCTTATCTCTTATCTTCTTTATCTCTTTTCTAAAATAGGCATTAGGTTTATCCACTTGTATTCCTTTATTTCTGTTTGAAATTTCCCTGATAACTGTAATTATTTTATTTAGTTCTCTTAGTACCCATGGGCGAATTAATAGTGTTATGATGATTTGATATCTTTAAGCATACCAGAGCACTTTCTTACCAATTTGGTTTGCATGTACAATTCAGACCCCTCATTGTTTTAGCTATGTGATCACAGCTGAAAGTAGTCTCAAGAAAAGTAAAAACTCATTCAACCTTTTGGTCATTCAGAAAAATCTTCAACTGTTTTTCATCTCTGCTGTGTAATGAACTATGTCTTGTTATTTTTTTCTTCAAATACACTAAGAAAGCCCTTTTGGGTCTCTTGTGATGTCCTTGGTTTGAGGTACCTCATTTTGTGCCTCAGTCTTTCTGATTTCGTTAACATTTCACTAGTGTTCAATTAGTAATTCTTAACCTTACATTATTTCTATTTAGCAATTTTATTCCTTTAGTAATTTAGCCTACTATCTAATTTTGTCGACTTTTTTTTTTCGTAGTTTAGGGTCATGCAAGATCCTATATTTAACTCGATTTAATCTCATCATAATTCCTATCATGCTTCTTCTCAGCAATGCTTTGTCTTTCTGTTCCTAACGTTGTTTTTTTAAGGAAACATCATCTCTCTAAAACACTTTCTTTCTTAGACTTCCTTCCTATGGGACCTTGCTTCCCAGAGTTTTTTTGACTATACAGAAGTCCATTGTCCATTGTCATTAGTTTGCTCTGGCATTCTCTCCTTTATAAGGATTAGGAATTCTTTCATTTCAAAATTATTCTCATTCAATTTACTCCTGCGTACAAATTTCCAAAATTTCTCCCTAGTGATTTCAGTTAAGCCCATAAAAACCTTATTTTTAGCCTTCATTTCTCTCCTTTCAGACTGTAAAAAGAACATTTGTGCATTTTGAACCCCAAGCTCTGGTTATATCTACAAATACAGAAATACTACCAGAAAAGTCTAAGATACATTTGTTCGGTTGAATAGATCTTCAGACTCCAGTCAGTGTGACTCACTTGTGTAAATGGAAGAATTAATGCTTCTCTTTAAGACAACCTCCTGGAAGCTATCAGATGTTTCATTAGCTGCCTCATTACTTTTGTCATTTCTGGACAGCTGTGTTGGACAACTTTGGGTACTACTTCAAATGTCAAGAGGTGCATATCTCTGAGGGACTGAATTAATATACCACTATATTGACTAGATGTCCAATAAGAGTGGGATCACAGGCACCTAACTAATGTAATACTTAATCACATGCTTAATCACATTATAACAGTATGAACCTCATCCATTGCCACGCATTGCACACTTCAACTTCTGCTTCAGAAGGGCAAAGTAGTTATCTCTTACATTTACCAGCCTTACATTTACTCTCATTACCCTCTCTTACATTTACTGCTATCTCACATGTAGTGTGCCTTCAAGCACACTGGATACAGATATTTTGGAAAATTAATTTATTCCTAAAATTTATTCCTAAAATTAAAAAAATAAATCTGTCCATTAGTCTTCATCACACCAAGTAAATTCTAATATTGATTATATATTAAGAATTCTACTTCTTCCTACAACTGTTTCTCATCTTTTTCTATTGGTAAATAAAGGGCCAAGGTTGGCAGCAAATCTACTGACTATATCCTTTCTCTTCTTCATCTGCATGATCAATATCTTTAAGCCTCTTGGCTATTAGATCTTTGTCCAGAATTCTCTGGGTTTTATTCTGGTATTTTCTTATCTAATTTGTTATTATTTCATTTGTAACATCTATATTTCTGGATGGTGCAGCACAAAGAGGGAATGGCAAGTGTTAGACTGGTGTTAGATACTGTTAGATCCATTAATGTGCAATAATTGCAGATTTGCTAGCAGTGAAATCTACAATAGTTTCCAGGGCTAGTTACATATTGTACATCTACAAAATACAAAGGGATGACAGTTCAGATGGCTAATACAGAACAGATATCCATGTAACCTTGCAGGTTGGCTTGCCATTACTGCCAGTATCAGATCACTTTTGGTTGCTGATGTTGCTGTAGACCTCTAAATTAGCTATATGTGTAGTGCTCTGAAATTTACTTTATACTTCTGAAGTGCTTATATTTCCCAATGCTTCTCAGACTGGCTTTTTTCTCTGGTTGTGCTCCAGCCCCCCGCTTCAGATAATCTATCACCAAGAACTAGGTATGCCAGATTTTTTAACCTACTCTTCCAGTGACTTGACAGCATGAAAATTTAGGCTGCAGACCTTATAAACGCAGACAGAATACAGGCTAAGGCAGCAAGGCTTTGGTGTAATCCTCACAAATATAGTCAGACGACTGGATAGGAGACAAGGTCCTGATGCTGCTACATACATTTAGACCTGCTGAATGCTCTCAGCAGTTCGTCTCCTCAGGTTTCTGCTGATTTGTTCTCAGTTGATCTTGAACCTTATTGTCTAGATCAGATATCTTCTGTTATGGGGGACAATGCCTTCTTCAGAAACAATGCCTTCTTCATTGCAACACAAGAAGACTCGAACTTTTTAGCAATGTGACATCTTACGGACTGGAAACAGTCTAGGCATAGGAACAAATAGAATCACAGATTAATTTACCATGAGAAGCAGAGAAGTTGTAGGTGCATTGATGTAGGCATAACTGAAGAGAAAGTAAGTGTCTTTTTCTATTTCAGTGATATATTCAAAACCAGAAATGCTCCTCCTTAGATGTTAACAATTAATTAAAAACATAATGCATTTTAGACAAGTGATAAACAATGGATATAATTTTTTCTCCAAACTAATTTAATACGTTTATCAAAAAGTTGAAGTTTTATTTTCTGATAAGGGTTAGAATGTTTTTTTTTCCCCTGTTCATTAACTATTCTTTGTGGCAGATAGTTTATTGCTTCTGTTGGAAAAAAATTGTCAATGCTAGGGTATTAATATAATCTTCACTATATTCTTTCATTTTGAAGTAATCAAGTGTGTTTTGCTGGGCTGGTTTTTTGGTGGTTTCAGTTTTTTTCAGACAGCTGCTCAGAAAATTATTCTCAGAAAATACTTAAATTTCAGGTCTTCCATCCTCCTTGTAATTCAGGTTATATGTATCAGTTATATATATCAGACATATTGTATAGGTTTATACTTAAAAAAACCTTACGCTACTAAAAGCACAAAAGGTGTGCAAATTTCTCTTATACAAGTGTGTTGAGAAATTTAAAACACATTAAGGGGGAAAAAAGGCCTATAAAGCTTGAAAGACTGAAGTAGTATTTCTTACATAATATTAATATTAATAAAAGTAACAGGAATGTAATAATACAGATTGGATTCTTTTTGCCATTAAACACTTCTGTCCTGAGTTGATCAAGAAAAATACCTCAGAGAACAAAATGGAAATAGCACTTTTTTTATTTTTTTAAAAAACCCACTCCACTACAAACATAAAAGTACAAAATAACTTAAATTCTTCTCTCATTTCGATTTGACCAATCTACATGAATTTCATTGGTGTTAATCATGGCTTTTTGGACACCAGGAGAAAATATGGAGTGTGAGGGCAGAAAGAAATTACAGCAAGTGGTGTAGCATTTGTGAAGAGATAAGATCAGACTTTTAAAAAAACTCTTCTAATTGGTCATTTCTCTATATGCATCAACTATGAGTCATACTTTGGTCACAAAACTGTTCTCCAAATGTCGTCATCATCAGTGAAACTTCCCATATGCCATAAGTGTAAGTCTGACAGCAGTCACGATACCAGTTTCATGGTTCCAAATTAAAGTTGTGTGGAGAAACAAACAAACACAAGCAAAATGGTAAAATTTACTTTGTAATTGGTCCATGCTTTTGACTTTAGAGACAGTCAAAATACAAGGAATACGTCTAGATTTATTCTATGTCTACCATCAAAGGAATATAGTGGTGTTGTAAACAAGCCCATACTCCTTGATTTCAAAGCCAGGAACTACTCTTGGGAAGTTTTATTTTATGCAATAGATGTAACTTAAGGAATTTTTCATTGTTGTAGATCTGTGTGTGTATTCCATTTTGTATCTGGCTCCATATCTGATGAAAACGTACAGCAACCTATCTTCTGCATCACTCATTTTTTACTATTCAAAACTGGCAGATCATTTTGAAGTACAAGCAACTCAATTTTGCTCCATTTTTGACAGTTGTTTTATTAGTGTATAATGTAATAATTTACTTCTTATTTGTAGATTCTTCAAGTTCTGTTGCTATTTTTGCATTATTCTTTTTTCTCTTCTGTTGACATAAGTGATATTTTTCTGACTTCGGATATAGGAAGTTTTCTTTCAGCAATGGAGAGGCACAGTTGTCTGACTATCGTATAAAACAAGCAAACAAAAAAAACAAAATAACTTTTGATTTCCCTGAGTGACTCCTTAGTTTTCATTCCTCTGTCACAGAAGGAATGGACAATAATTTGGCATGAGCTTACTTGTCTCTTCATTTCAGCCTGGCAAGCTATGAAAGGATATTAATTCATTAAGTCTACACCATTAGATTAATTGCTCTTGCACTTTTTAGTAAAAGGTTGCCTCTATTAATCAAGTTTGATCACATGCCTATCTCTGATCCTAAACTTCAGTAGTTCTATATTTCATACATCAGATCTCCTGACTTCTTAAGATCTATATTTTGCCAGAGCTGGATCATAGAATTAGAGAATCAGAGAATCAGAGAATGGCTTGGGTCAGAAGAGGTCTTAGAAATCGTCTGGTTCCAACCCTCTTGCTATGGGCAGACACCTTCTACTAGAACAGGCTACTCAAAGCCCCATCTACTAGAACAGGCTGCTCAAAGCCCCATCTAACCTGACCATGAACACTTCTAGGGATGGGGCATCCACGTCTCTGGGCAACCTGTTCGAGTGCCTCACCACCCTCACAGTAAAGAATTTCTTCCTGATACCTAATCTAAACCTATACTCTTTCACTTTAAAACCATTCCCCCTTGTCCTGTCACTACTTGCCATTGTAGTCTCTCTCCATCTTTCTGGAAAAAGAGAAGGCTTTGAAGTAACTTTATTGCAGCCTTCCAGTACCTGAAGGAAACTTACAGGAAAGATGGGGCAAGAGTATTTACAGGGCAGGTAGTGACAGAAGAAGGGGGAATAGGTTTAAATTGAAAAAGCATAGATTCACCAGAGCAGAGTAAGGGGTAGAATCACCTCCCTTGACCTGCTGGTCACACTGCTTTTGATGAGGCCCAGGACACAGCTAGCTTTCTGGGCTGCAAGTGTGCATTGTCAGCTTGTGTCCAGCTTTTCATCCACCAGCACCCCCAAGTCCTTCTCAACAGGGCTGCTTCCACTCTTGTTTTGAACTGTACATTACTTTGCAAGGGCTGTGCAATTGTGGCAGCCCACACAATGAGAGAGAATTTTCCATTCTATATGACCATCAGAGCTGTTTTAAAATTACTGTTCTTAACAATTTCACATTTATCATTGCTTCAGCAAGATAGAAATGTTTTCTTTTTTAAAGTTCCTCTAGTTGTACCAAGGATTTGCTCAACATTTCCTGCTCAGGCCCTCTCTAATATGTGCCTTATAAAATGGTTGGGGTTGGAAAGGGCCTTCAAAGATCATCAAGTCCAACCCTTTTGCCATGGACAAAGTCGTGTTTCCTCAGGATCTTCAAAACTACTTCCAACATGACTTTGAACATTTCCAATGGGGTTTCCATGACTTCTCTGGGCAAAATGTTCTACTATCTCATCAACCTGATGGTAAAAACTCTTTCTAATGTCCAAACTAAATCTACATCTGTCAGTTTTAAACCATTGCCCCTTGTCATGTCACTACAGGCTTCAGTATCTCTCTGGTTTTCTTGTAAAACTTCTTTAGAAATTGAAAGGCAACATTAAGGTCTCCCTGAAGCCTTTTATTCTCTGAGCCTAACAATCCCAGTTCTCTCAGCCCATTTTTACAATCACTTCCCTCAGTCTTCTGGTCACATTTTTTGATGCAGCCCAGGATACCACTGGTTTTCTGGGCTGCAAGTGCACATTGTTGCCTCATGTCAACTGTACTAGAAATAGTCAGCATTTTTGTTGACCAAAAGTTTTATTAAAAGGTTTTCCAGATGGAGAAATGTTCTGCAAAGATTTCATTTTAATGAACATTTTCTCAATATATATAAAGGTAAACAGTACTTTTTACCATATTAACTGTTAATTTGGTTTTGGAAAAAAATAGCAAAAATAATTATCCAATATGATAATATTCCATAGTTTATTCTTTTCACTGGAATGGTTGTTATTATCCCATATCACAGAAACCCATGAAAGCAAAAATTTCTGTTTACCTGAAAACAATAGATTTTCAGTGAATGAGTCTATGAGGAGTATATGTTTCTTTGCCAAACTATCCATCCTCCACATGTTATTTTAAAGATATTAATTCAGAAGTATCCTTTTCTGTCTTTACCCCAACTTTCATTTGGCTTTTGTTTCATTTTTGTTTCTGGAACACATTGATAATGTATTTCATTTTCAGCATGCCAGTCAGCAACAATTTAACATGCACACCATATGACAGATGTCCTTAATGATGCATGAACTTTCCAGACTTATTTCATTAAAGTTTTAATAGTAGATCTTTGCAAACCTCAAATTATCCTCATATGACCATCACACATTTACACGCCTATAAGAATGCATATTCAGATACTTAAACATTTCCCAGTGCACATCCCTTCCCATTAGTGCCTCGTATGTCTGTATGTTTTCCCCCCTTGAAATTAGGCTTCAGCAAAGAGGTCAGCACATGTTGTGTCTGGAAAGCATGAGGGAACAAAAGTCTAAAGTAGCAACTCCAATAACAACATTTGTTCACCAGTTCTAAGAATATTTAAAGCCGATTTCTTGAACTCTGTTAATAACTTAATATCAAGGATTTTTTTCCTAGCCATAGTTCTTTCTTGAAATCTAGAACTGGCATATATCCCTACTACACAATATGGCTTCCACAGTATCACATAGGACTCTCTCAGTTATACCTGGTATTCCCAGTTCAGGTAATAGATCCTGAAGTTCACTGAAGTCATTGTCTTAATGTTCATGCTAGCAAAGAAAGGTATCAAAATATTGTGCATCAGAGGAAGGAGACAACAGAAGATGGGGCCTCAATTTACCACCTTAAAAAAGCTTGTTGGGCCTTTTTCTTGGGTACTGTGAACAGGTTTGGTTTAGGCAACTCAAGACAGTTGAAAAGGAATAAAGTGGAATTATAGAAGGTGAAGAGAAAAGCAGCAAACAAGGCACCACTTTTCATGAGAGAAAAAAACATCTGATGTTCTAAAGTTTGGAGAGAAGAATGAAGAATCATAATTTACCAAAACTCAAAATACCAGAACGTATTACTCTTGCTGAAACTTGTGAGGCATCAGTTCAAAACAAACCAATGAAAGAATTTTTTCTTCCCAATGGATAGTGAACTTCCATAGTTTATTGCCATAGGAGGCTGTGGAGAGATCAGCAGGTTTATTAACAACATACCACGAACAGATGACAAAAGGATTAGACAGAGTCATACCTAATACATTAGAATCTTGCATCCAACACTTGCAGATGCTGGGGGAGTTAAAAGGAGATGGATGAAGAAATGTGGCCAAACAGGCTCCTCTAAATTAGTATCTAAAGTAGTATCCCCTTCCAGTACTTGCTAATCAATTAAATATTTCTTGTGTTCACATGTCTAACAGCACAATACTGAAGCTAAAACTCAGAACACAACAACAACCTCTAGCAAATTCTATGTCCTTTTTTTTTCTTTCCCTCAATGATAAATGGAACAAATGAAATAAATGAAGGGAAAAGATGGCAACTGACATATATGTGAAAGATAACTGCAGGATTTTTAAATGAAATTTGATCTATTAGGAATACATATGAGAAAAAGGAGAAGAGTCAGATAGCCTGGAAAAATGACAGTAACTTGGCTGCTTAAGAGTTGCAACTAGTACTATTCTAGATGTTCTAGACTACCTGACATGCTTCTGCTAGGCTGGCAGATACATCCGTGTGAATATCAGTGCCATCCTAGACTGATAGATGAAGAGAATAAGAAATTTATGCCCTAGAGGTATTTAAAATGAAACAAGAATCGTGTGTTTAGATACATTAATCAGTTCTCTTTCATTTTTAATAGAACACTAACAATAAATCTACAGTGCAAAAATTTGAAATATTGATGTCCCCTGTAAATATAAAGTATGTGAGTGATGTATTATTAAATAGAGAGAATGCAAAGAAATATGGAAGCTTTAGTGACCCTAATACGAAGTAACTGTGGTGATGCTTGTAAAGCCATTCACCCTAAAGTTGCACATGGTTACAAATTCCTGCAAAGTGCTTTTTAGTAATACTTTGAAGCCTTCTGGTAGTTTGTTTTACTCTGTACATGATAATAAGGAATACTGTCTAGAAAGTTGAGGAATGTTTTGTAGTTGTTATACGAATTTTGTTGTTATATTATTTTGTCTGTTTGTGGCAATAGATTAGGTCTAATATAAACTCTAACAGCATAGAGGTAAAGAATATATAGACACAAGAAATGCAGCAGAAACTATAGGGAAAATATCAGTGGTAGAAATTCCAACCAAGCTTTCTAAGTTCCTGGAAGTTCATTCAGAGTATTTGGAAGTTAAATGAAAATTTTTAAGTCAAATCTACCAGAAGAGAAATACCAACTATTAATTGAAAAACAATCCAGTATGGAAGATTTTACTGTCTACAGAACTACATGTTCAAAAAGTACTATCACAGGACTGAAAGTCTCAAGTGAGTATGGGGAATGCTTTGTGGATTAATATTTTTATTGCAAAAAGGACTGTAATCAGCTTACATGTTTTGTTTTTAGTTAATTCTGCATAATTTAAAATTTTAAAGCAGCGAGTTAAGCAAGAAAAAGGGATAGATTTCACAGTTTTGAAGGAAGTAGAGAAAAAGCTTTTCTTGTACTCCAACAAAGTGGACTTAAGCCTAAGAACTTGTGCAGAAAGTAATCTAAAGGAAAAAGTGTAAAATAACTGTTATTTTCTAAAAAACAACATTAGACAATTTGAGGTAAACTATCCACATACAAAGGGAAAGTGAACTTTCAGGTCAGAGAACAATGTAGTTGAATGAAAAATTGTTTGCTAATCTGAAAACCAAAAGGGAAACATGGAAAAAGTAAAATTAGTGACATAACAAAATGCTCTATGAAAGAAAAATAAAAGCATATAGGGTGAAAATTCAGAAACCAAGGGAGTTAAAACTGGCAAAGAATATTATCAGCAATAAGACGTTCTCTAAGCACAGATCAATTTTAAGAAATATTAAGGGAAATAATGAGATGTTCCTATAGAGATGAGCTACTGAGTGAAACAGAAGACATTTAAATGTTCAACGGCTTTTCAACTTCAGCTCTAACAAAAAAAAAGATATCATGAGCCAATATTCCAAGATTTACAAGTAAAAGCAAGGGCATAAGAAAAGTGAACACTGCAAATGGTATCAAGAAAAGACTAATCTTGGCAATATGTCAATGAAATTCTATCTTTGCCTCAACAGGAAGAAATCCACTTAAGACAATAACAAAATTTCCCAGAGTCAAAAGAAATTTCGTTCATTTATGTTCCTCCTTTCTTCCAAAGAGTCTATGAAACTTAAATTCACAGGGTTTTGGTGCCATTAGGTTATCTTATGTCATGTGTCCCTCTCTTTCACTGAGAATAGAGACAACTAACAAGAATTACTTTGTGAACACCTGCTTAGAGCCTCTGTTACTATCAGAACACTTTTTGAAAAAAAGCCAGGGGCTTGGAAAACTGAGACAGAAATTAGGGATCAGAGGTACTTGACTAAGGCTATAAGAATTCAATGGACTGAATTTATTGCTGTGATCATCAGACTATGAAATGCTGCAAGAAAAATCTTCCTCCTGAAGCAAAGGGATTCACGAGCAAGAAAAAACCTCCAATCTTGTGATTATGATGCTACAGAACATGTTTTGGTGATGAAGATTAAATACCTGGGGAACTTTCAGGCTGGGAGTCCTATGCTGGATTAAGTCTTTTGGTAATGGATACACCTCATGACTAAAAATGTTCTGTAGAAAACATTTAATTTAAAATTAACTATATAAGAACAATTATCTGAAATTTGTACCTGAAAGCAGGGTTCAAGGAAGGAAGAAAGAAAGCAAGCAGCAGTGAATGAAGATCAAGTAATGGATTAATTGGAATTCCAAGGAACCTAACAGACTTGCAAGACCACTCTCCATTATCTTTGAAGAACTATGGAGATGGGAAGATATTTCTTACAAATGGAACAAAACAAATGTCATAGTCAACTTCAAAAGAGGTAAAAAGGTCAATCTGGACTATAGGCTAATCAGCCTTACTTTCATCCTTGGAAAAATCATGGTGAGTATCCTGGAAGCCAAGGAAGTGAAAGTGACACAGAATGGAAAACATGAATTTACTACAGGTATATTATGCCTGACCAACTTGATTGCATTTTATGATAAAATGGATTAGTAAGTGAGGAGAGAGGAGAGCATATCCAATATCTTGACTTCAAGAATGTTTCCGACATTCTTCCACAATATTACTATGGACAAATTGAGATATTATAGTGAATGAGTGAGCAATTAGATGAGCAAAAATGTATTTTGATGGTTGGACCCAGATGGTAATGGGTTGTACTCTACTAAGATGCTTCTAACAAGAGTCTCTGAGAAACTGAAATGTTTTCTGGCTTAAACATTGTTAAAATCTGTAAAGTAAAACATACACAGGTATTCTTCCCAAGAATGCCAAGACAGTGAAAGGATTAAAAAAAATGTGTATTTCAGATGCAACTTCTTAACAATGGCCGGCCTTCTCCAAGGCTCTGTATGTCCTCTCTCTCCTCCTCCGCCCCCTCTGGCCCGAGGAGGCCTTATACACGTCTGTAAACATGTTGTCTCTGCACACCAGGGAGAGAGAGAGCTTACTCACAGCTTCTTCCTTTCTCTGAAATGCAGAAGGATGAAAAAAAAACCTAACTTGCCTGAGAAAGCATTTTACAGTCTTCCTAAGTGAATTTGAGTTCTGGTTTTCCATCACAATTNCAGGGAGAGAGAGAGCTTACTCACAGCTTCTTCCTTTCTCTGAAATGCAGAAGGATGAAAAAAAAACCTAACTTGCCTGAGAAAGCATTTTACAGTCTTCCTAAGTGAATTTGAGTTCTGGTTTTCCATCACAATTTCTTCTGAAATTGTCTCTATCTCCACAAGATCACTGACTTTTGTCCACTGTAGCAAACTGCACAAAGAAGCAACTGCTTGCCAAAGCTCACCCGTCCCTGAGGATGCCTGCTAATTTGGACTGTGATGCAAACTGGAGGTAAGATAAAGGTGGTACTATTGTCCAGTTATCCCAGGAGAAGAATGTATCCACAGGTTCCCCAGGGAAGTGGTCGCAGCACCAAGCCCGTCAGAGTTCAGGAAGCTTTTGGACAACGCTTTCAGGCAGATGTTGTGATTCTTTGAGCTATCCTATGCAGGGCCGGGAATTGGACTTCAGTGATCCTTGTGGGTCTCTTCCAACTCAGGATTTTCCGTGATTCTATGATATTCATGACTGAGAAGTATAATTGTGGGCGTCTCTCACCGTGTATGTTTATGAATAAGTTTAAATATTTTCACTTTGGTTCTCAAGGATTTAGAAAATAATTTTGCAATAGAATTTAATTTAAAATTAAGAATACTGTTTGCTGCTGTAAGTAAGAAACCACGTGATTCATAAACTGCTACTAAGATGCTATAGAAATATTTTTTTTCTTGGAGCTGTAACAATTAAAGTCTCTTTAAAAGGTCCTGTGGTCTCTTCTGTGACTAAGGGGCATATGAATTAAAATTAAAACTTTTCTGACAGATATCTGCCTAAGCTGTTCTTTAAATTCCTCTCTTTGACAGTCTCCTTCAACCATTTATTCTGATGTTGTATTACTGTGTTTTCCTTTAGGTGAACCTAGGTCTCCTTTGCTTCAATTTAAGAATACTGCTTCTTTTCCTATCTCAAATCCTATGAGGTGGTTTTGACCTATCAGTGTAACAAATCTTTTTTAAAAGCCTCACAGTTCTAGGAAGAAACAGAAAAGAACAGAAAAAAAGAACCAAAACACTTCTATATTCATAACACTCTAAAAAGTAGAGTTGAGACCTCATATAGAATATAATGTATTGTCTTGGTTACCTACATTAATGAACTTAAACAGGTTCAGAAACAGGTCAAAATAATTACAGTAATGAAAATCCAAGCTTATGAAAAGGGGTTAAAGGACTTGACTTGTTTATATAAGGAGTCATTTAATTTTGATAAGCTAAATATTTAGGGCTTTGGAAAAAGTGTGAAAGAACTAATTAAATTGGAAGATAATGCTGGTGAAAAGCAAAGAGCTATAAATTGATTATGAATATAATTCCAGACAGAATAAGAAAAAACATTTACAATCATAAAGTAAATTTTCAGATAAGCCTATATGCAGGACTATGGGGACAACTAACTTAATTACTCTAAGATAGTATTTGATAAAATATTATCTGGGCAAATCAAAAGAAGGGTAGGTTTATGTTAGACATTAAGAAGAAATTCTTCATTGTGAGGTTGGTGAGGCACTGGAACTAGTTATCTAGAGAAGCTGAAGATGCCCAGTCCCTAGAAGTGTTCAAGTCCAGGTTGAATGGGGCTTTGAGCAACCCAGTCTAGTAGAAAGTGTTCCTGCTCATTGCAGGGGGTTGGACTAGATGACCTTTAAGGTCCCTTCCAATCCATAATGTCCTATGATTCTATGAAAACTTATGAAAGAGATTCTGATGATCCAAGAATTATAAAGTTCACGCAAGTATCTTTTGATATCCAACCTGGATATAGTCACAAGAAATAACTTTATCTGAGTGATTGAACGTTTTATCTCAATCATTTTATGTCAATTCCTTGTTTCAAAAATTCCATAGAAAACAGATTGAAGGTTTTTTTGTAGATTCATTTCTGGGATACTTTTTGTGTTAATGACCAAGTGTATGAATGCAATGTTACTGACAGTGCGTTGATTTTCCCAAGGTTCTCCATTTGCTTGCCATATCGCTGGCATATTACTAAACAATCCCAATTCTAATTCAAATCCAGACAAATCCTTTCCTGCCCCAAGAACAACTACAAGGCTGTTTAAGGAGCTATTGAGATCTTATGTAGTTGATGTTGATAATTGGTTTGCTATAGTTTCAGTCTCACCCGAATAATATATGAGATTATCACAGGACCACTTACATATTTATATGAATTGATTTCTTGTTAACAAAAAGAATAGGACACCAACAGTGATCTTGATTTCTCCTTTTCTATACTGTGTATTTGATGATGTTGTTTGCAATGTATTTGTTAAATTTCTTATGGGCTGTAGGAAGACATTTCATGCTTTGTGGTTTGTAGGATTTGTTTAATGTTCCTTCTGTACTAATGTTTTTCTTTCCTCATTTCTTGTGGCTGTGAGCATTTAGATGGGTGAAAGGAGGGGGTAAAGTAGATGAAATTTTAATTCCTTCATCCTAATATTTTTAATTCTCATTTTTACATAATCTCAGATTCTCAAAAAACTGTCAAGTTCATCTAGACCAATTTAGTCTCACTTTCAAAAAAAATCTTTCATGCCACTGTGAACTCAATATGGATATGTGACATTCTTCAATAGCTGAAATTGCCTGCTCTAAGGAAATAAAATGTGTTGTTAATATATAATTACTTCATTCTCAAGATCTGAATGCTAGTGATTAATCAGAAGTAAAAAATTTTAATATATTTGTCTGGCTCAAGGATTATATACAAATAAAAGGAACTAAACTTCTAGCAGTACATTTTCAAGAACTGCAGTCTCACTTGGCTGGTCCAGGTTTTTTTATGGATGTTGTTTTAACAACATGCAATTCTTAGCGATAGGGAATCCTCCGAGACACGTTATCATACAAAAACAACAACAAAAATTCATGTTTTTGTCAGAGATTTTAAAATATATAATTGAAATCTCTGTTTTGAACATATATTTGCCTGGTAAGATGTAGTATACTGAGAGGGGCTAGATTAGTTTTTAAGAAGTCCAATTGAGAACAAAACTGAAATATTCTTTTAAGCTTCATAGAAAGTTTGTGTTTAATATGTAAGTGCTTAGAAATTAACATTTTAGATTTTATAGTCACAGCTTTGCACTGATAAAATTTTTAACGTTATTCCTTTAGAACCCCTAGTGAGTTAATTTTAAAGGCAGAAATATTAAAGGCT
The DNA here is from genome assembly GCA_013397135.1 of Pachyramphus minor. Lineage (NCBI taxonomy): Eukaryota > Metazoa > Chordata > Aves > Passeriformes > Tyrannidae > Pachyramphus > Pachyramphus minor. The sequence continues at coordinate 290,067 of VYXB01000868.1, read as the reverse complement.
AAGCAGAAAACATAAAGACTTCAGATCTACTATTTAACTAGAAAACAGTTCACAACATAATGTCACATATAAGCCCACACTGTCTCAAAATGTGCTATCAGAAATTGATATTTTATCACTGTAATTTGTTGTCACCAAGAGCTGCGAGTAACATCATGTAGAGATGAATCTTCAGTGATGACCTGATAAAGTGGCTAGTACCTACCAGTTCCTTCAATTGCCTTCAGTTAGCTGTGAATGAGACCACAGGAATTTTTAAAATTTTTTCTCCATCAGAAAGAAACTGTATCTCATGCCCTCTGGATTAACATATTGAATGTTTCAATGTTTAGTTGAAAAGAATACTTTTGAGATCTGGTATTAATGCCTGCTTCCTTTGTATTTGATAACAAACCCCATTAAATGCTTATGTTATCAAAATTACTTTGAGTGTTTTTAAATTTCATTGCTACATATCTGAAGTACCTCTGTAGCCTTCAATATCATCTTCTCTATCCTACTATTACAAATCTACATACAGATCTATGTCCTTATCACTCCTATGGAATTCCTTATTCATTCACATTCAGAAAGAAATGTTTAATTACATCATTGCAGATACTAATGTAGACCTCTACTGGGTTCTTTTTAGACAATATTACTGCATTTAATTCTTTTTTATTCATTATGTAGGATGCCAAAATGTGCATGTATGTCTACAGGACTTTTTGTCCTATAACTTATTGTAAAGAATGAAATAGATTCAAATCCTGAAGAAATAGATTCATAGCTAATGTAGCACTATCCAAAAAGCCTTATAGTCCCTACCCATTTCCTACACACAAATCATGAGAAACACATAGTAAGTGTAAAGAATAAAATATTTCAATGACTCCAGCCTCCACATCTTCTTTACATCCAGGAATGACAACATTGAAGCTTGGCGGAGGGGGTTCCCTTGTGCAAATAAAAGGCAAGAACCAGACATATTTGACTTTCTTTTTCATAGATCTTTAAAATAAGTTAATAATTTTGTGTCTCATAACAAAATAGTTTGCATCAGACAACATCTGTGACCTTGCTATATGTCCATTAATATTGCGTTTTCCAAAGCATGAAGTCATAGCAGTTATCAAGGACTCCTAATTTTGGTTTAAAGGGTTCAGGGAATGGGAGTGTGAGAGCAGAGTAAAAGTGGGAGGAAAAGAAAAAAAAAAATATTTGGAAAGCCATAGAAGTCAAAAGAGAAATTACTGCAAATTAGCAGATTTTATTTTTTTTATCCAGAAGTCATAAAATTATAGAATGGATGGCAGGGACCTTTAGTTCCAACTCCCTTTACCATGGGCAGAGATGCCAAATATGGGTACTAAAATAGTTATTTCTGTTCTGCTGCAAAAAGAAACCTGTCCCTTAATGAAGGACCATTTGGTTCTGCACCACTCAGAGCAAACACATTTCTACCACAAGTTAACTTTCGCAGTTGACTGAATTTAGATTAATCAGAAGTTAATACCAAGATATTACCAGACCATGACTGAGAACGGTGATGTTATTGGTAAGTTACAATAAAATCAAACATAAGTGAATTAATCTCATAATATTAGAGAGATAACACTTTTAATATATTAACACATTAATATTACATCCTTTAATACGAAGGGAAGATGTAATAGTTGATGTCCTCTTGGGCACAGATGACTGAAACTTCAAAAGAGAAAAAGATATTGCAACTTTCAAGGTGCCATTAAGAACTATGTTTCAAGGTAGACTTAACTAATCAATACGTCTATAACAGTTACTAGAAGAGCATCTAATATAAGAGACCACTTATCTGAAAGTAATAGGCCACCTTAGGGATGGTAGAGTCAGAGGACAGATTATTAGGTATTATGAAAAATTTATTTCTAATTGTTAATCATTCCGTCAAGGCAAGCTGTATATTTTCTATTTACAGGAAGTAAGAAAAGTATATCTAAATTTCACGGAATTACAGAATCAACTAGGTTGGAAGAGCCCTCTGAGATCATCAAGTCCAACTTAAAATAATTGAAAAGCACATATTTGTTAATAGGTTGAATAGGTTTGACTACAACTACTTTTAGGGTAGCACAGAAAAAGGAAACAAGTCAAAAAGTACCTCACTTTACCAAAATAAAAGTCATCAAAAATAAACCATATGTCAAAAGTGGGACCTGGGCTTATGGAATCATAACAGTGCTTGCCCCATGAAAACTTGTAGTCTTCCAGGATATAGTATGGTGCCACATGTTAAAACTTGTCCAAGAATCTCTGGCATTAATAATTATACTTTATCCTTCATGTCTCCTGTTTCAGAATCTCATTATTAGTTTACAGAAATGTTTGTGCTGTAAAAATTACAGGTGTTATTTTAGGAAAAAGTTTGGATTGCAGAAAAGTTTTTTCAGTGATGTGAAAGCTGTGACACAAGCAAACACAGGCATAAATAGTAAATGGACTAGAAAATAAAATTAATATTTTCCTTATGCCTCTGATTTGTTTACTGATATTAACCTAACATCAGTGTTTCCTACAGCTTTCAAGTTCTTCCATTTCAAATCTCCCCAAAGTCTTTGTCTCACAAACGTTTATGTCTGTGCCTAACTTCTTTGAATAAGGTCACCCTTTAGCAAAATTTGGAGGATAAAATCAGGTACCACTGAACAAATTTCTTCCATATTTACACTGCACTCATTTTCTGCTAAACCTGATCAGTCACTCAGAGGTCTATAGGCCAGATATCTAAACATGGTGCCCCTTCAGGAGTAATATGGCTTCCATCCTATGAAATTACTTATTTGCATCATGCTTCTGAAAAGCTTTTATCTTAAGAATAGCAAAAAGAAAATTGATAAATTCTGATGTTCTTCAGGAAAAGGAATATTTTAGAAATACGTTTTATATCTTAAAAATATTTTTTCTTTTCAGAGTGGATATGGAGTAATAGTTGTGTACACACTCAAATTTATGTCATGGAAATCATATCACATACCATATACACATGAAGAACAGTTCTTGGTAACAACAATGGATATGCAGTAGCAAAAATTAGTGGATATCAAGGCGGGGGGGAGATTTTCAAACTGGCTTCAACATAATGATATTATGAGAGGACAGGACCATGGAAACTGTGAGTTTATGGTTAATCAGAATGACTGAGACTTACAAGAGGGCTTTATACTAACCCAAATATCTTACAGAATTACATCAAATCTCTTTCAGAAACACTGTTGCTCTCAAATTTACTTTTTGTCTCTCCTCATCTTTGGCTTTAGACTCCTCAGTCCCAGGAGGTTTCCGGTGTTTTGGCTGTCAATGAATGAAAAAACGGTTTTAATAAGTATGTGCTTATGTATGTCTGTACATTCCTTTGTTCCACTGTGAAAAACTAACATTTTTCCCTTCAAGTACGAAGTTCCTTTGTCCTTTTCTCAAATTCCTCCCATTAGTTAAACACACTTAGGCCCAATAACCATACTAATTTAAATTTAATTTGAAAACTTTTACAGAAATAATACAAGACGTATGTGAGCAAAAAATTTATAGTGTTATGCAAAACCTGTTTTTTTAAGCTATTTGATGAAGGAAAGCTGTTTAGTTCAAATGTGATTTTGCACTGTATCCCTCCAAAACTTCTTTTTTTACATTGACTCTTTCCCCATTCCATTAAATAACATTCTTCTTATATCTTAGTAATTACTTCTATTCTATATAAAGAAACAAATATTTAGCAATACTTAATAAAACACGTTAAAAGTTCATAGGCATTGTAATGAGTGTATTTCTACTTTTCTTCAAGTATTTTTATCTAAAATAATTTTTAAATATTTGCCAAAGTTTATGGAAGCCCAATGATAGGTTTAGTATTCCAATTATGTTCTCAAATATAAATGGGACTTCTTAAAAATATGACATCTTATAGGAACTGCTGCTTGAATTTGTATTAACACTTATAGTACTGTTTTAATGAGTTAAAATGTATTTTTTAATATCTAAACCTTTTGCCAACATTATGGTAAAAGAATAATACAATTTTTGTACAGGGATCTGGGATATTTTCTAGAAGATGACACTCATTTTCTAACAGATTTACATCGAATACCATTAATTGCCATGGTTGTCCATATCACTACAAAGGAGCATGGCTCTCAGAATTAAGACAGTTGAGATAACACGTCCCTGAATTCTACACTTGAATGGCAACTTTGCTAATGATATCTGCTATTCCAGAGATGACACTTAGTAAACTTGAGAGCTAAAAAGAAGGAAAAGAATTTTAATGGTATTAGAAATCCTAAATCAGCTAAGAAGATCAGCAAAAACAGTTGAAAGATTTTTTTGACAGATGAGAGATTTTATATGCAGGTGCAACTCAAAAAAAAAAAAAGCAAAATTCAAAACTCTTAAAGAAACCACCTAAGTTCTGCACTAGTAGTTGTCCCGAGTAAAGAGAAACATACTTGTGTCTCTCGAGTTTTTTTCCTTAAACTGGAAGAATTGGTGTGATTTACAAAATATTTGTTCAATGTCTATAGCAACACCACCCTTGCTTTTCATTGGGATTGTAGGCATTATTGACATGCAAACAATGAAACTTTATTATAAATGTTTTAATATCAGATATTTAATTTTACATATACTGACAAAAAACTAGTGTGCTTGGTTTCAGAGTAATATTGTGTTTATTAAATTTTATATCCAGATTTTTCAAAGACATGAAAGTGTAGGAAAAGTCTAGTTCATAGGAAATGTGATTTATAAATCAATGTTTTATCACTTGTTTCACACAGTTAGCCATCGTCTCCTAATTCTCTGCATATGCCCAGTGTTCCTTCAAGATACTTGTGGCACATTGAAGAAAAGGTCATGGTAGCAAAATCTGAAGTATATGATGAGTAGTTACATTTGAAACCTGACTTCACAATGAACTTTAGTGGGGGTTCTTTTGTGGTTTTTTATGGTAGTACAAGGACAATTAATTTTTTAGTTAACAGCATTACAGTTATACCTTGTTATTAGATTTCTTTTTCAGGTGTTTAGCTTTGTGAAATAAACCTCTTTAGGCTAAACTTGTCCTCAATTCTTATTCTTTTTCAGTTCTTTGATTTTATTGATAATAATTTACTATTAACAGTACATATAACTGTCAGTAAGTAGCATATGCTCCCAGTGCTTCTGATTTCCTTTCCACATTTTTCCTAGATGACTGCAGTTACACATTTTGCACAGCACTGAGCATCACATATTAAAATGCAAAAAGTACTGGCTAGCTTACTCTGTGTCAGCTGACCTAGCAATTGACTCTATCTCATCCTTGCTACTTTTATGTGCAGACAGTCATTAGGGGTTCTATTAATACTTATTAGTCACTGTTTTAGCAATCAGTTGCTCAAACATATGCTTCTATATCCATCTTAGACATCTGATCCTGCCTGGTCTCTATCTGTTGCTCCGGGTAGACACAGGTTCCTATAAATCCTATGTCATATTAGCTACACAGATGTCTCAGATATCCTGCCTTCAAATAGCACTATCTCCTTACATATAATGTTCTGATTCATGTACTTCACATCTGGTCAGTCAAATAACTTCCAGGCTGAACAAGCCCAATTGTCCCAGCTTCTCAGCCTTCCCTCATGAGGCAAGTGCTCCAGCCCCCTTGGTGGCCATCCTCTTAGCTCACTCCAATTTGTAGATTCCTGTATTTGGGAGAGGAAAAACTGGACACATTATTCCACATATTTCCTCTGTTTAGTAGAGGAGAGTAATCACTTCTTTCAATATAACAGAGACATTTCTAACCCAGTGTGCTGTTCATCTTCATTGCTGAAAAGATGTACTCTTCACTCACGCTTGATTTGTTGTTCTTTAGGACACCCAGGCACTTTTCAGTAAGCCTGCTCCCCAGTTAGTCAATCCCCAGTCCAGCTGCTGTAGAAGTTCCAGTAATTCACCTATCTAGACCACAAGAATGCAGCTTAGATAAAAAGCTGCTTTCATGGATTGTGCTAACATCGAGGTAGATTATATTCACTGCTCTCCCCTCACACACAGTCACCTCAGAGTTCAGTTTAGGGACTCAAACTGTGTGTGCAACATGTTGTGCTTTTACAGAATGTTCAAAAGAGCAATGACAGCCAGTTTGAAAATGAGCCATTGTTCCACATTGGTTATTATCAAAATTATTAGAATTTCTCATTTTCAAAATTGATCTATTTGTATATCTGAGCTTTGAATCAGACTTCAGAATATATATACACATTCAAAAGAAACCTTAATACTGAATCAGTTCTTCATAATGCAAATTGTCTAACCCTAGAGGTTCAAAACTGAATTTTAAACAGTGGGCCAAATTAATCTTTAATGTAATTTCACTGATGTCAGTATGCATAACATCAACTATTAATTTGACCTAATTTATTAGGAAGACTTTGGGCAGATTATAAATGCTACTGAGTTTGCACTCTGTATAAAAATACATTACATATGATCATGAAGCTGAGTGATTTTTATTTGTAGCCAAAGCCATTTGGTTAAAATCTACACATATTAAAAAAAAAATAAAAGAGAAATATTTAATTCATCATGACTGCATATTGGCAGAGCACTAAAAAAATTGAAGCTGAAGACATGCTTAAATAATCGGTCCAAATGATTATTTGGAGTTTGTATTGTGTAACAATTTTTTTTAAAAAAGTGTACTATCAGATCCACAAGTAAAATAAGAATGTTAATCCACGAGCAAAGAAATAACGTTAATTTAAAATAGGGAAATTCTCCAAAATAGAAGTATATTCACTTATCATCTCACAAATATGGGTAAATATTAATTATTCCATCTGGTGGCTACTTGCAATTTTATTCATAAAAGGGTGCTATAAAAAATAGACTTCTTTTAAAAAAATTTTAAAAAAATAGAGAGGAAGAGAAGGCAACATTCTATTTGCATAACTCTGAGTGAACATACGAGCAAGCTCAAATAAAAAATAAATGCTGAAATGTCTCAAAGAGTAATACAACAATGACATTCAATTTTAGCTTTTCTCCATAGATATTGACATGGCTTTAGGCAGAAATTCAAGTATCAAATAGATATCAAGTACTTTCTGCCATATCCCTGTAATCTCTTTTTCTTCACTTATGCGCAGGACTATAGCTTCCAATTCTTTCCCTTTCACTAGTCAAAATAGACTACTTTGAACTCTTAATTAGTGTGACAGTAGATGTTAAGTGCTCCAGCCGTATACTCAGGGATGAAAAAGCTGCCATTGCTATGAGAAAATATGATAAACTGGCTACCTCTTCTTCAACCCACTGCTAAATGTATACATTAGAGTTTAGGTATTTAGCCTGCTACCATATGAAGTCCTTGATCTGCAGAATCCTGTGTATTCTTCATAGTACTTTCTAGCTATTGGTGCTGTCTGTACTATACAGTATTTTCCTGGATTTTCTTACATTTGCCACAAGTTTGTAACTCATTTACCTTCCTATACTCATTTTTCTATCTGAGAACATCTAAGATTCACAGAGGACATAATAAATTGCCAGTCTTATTTTAGATATGAAACTATATGGAACAATTTTCAGAGATTAAATTTCTTAAAGCACAATTTCTTAAATTTCAGGACAAGCAATTCTGCATTCATAGTGGGCATTAGTCATTGGTGCATCTGAATTTAAAGGATTTATGATGAATATCACAGCTTGATATCTTCCATATCATAAAGTTCACTCTGTATGTCTTATTGTTAAGATGTTGCAATTACAGAACTTTTAACCTTCGTGATGACAAACCCAACTTTGAAAGTTGAAGGGTTGGAGTTGGTCTTCATTTTTGCTGATGAGATATCTGTCTTCTAACCAAAAAAAGAACAGAAAAAGAACAAAAAAAAAAAAAGAAAAGAACAACAACAACAAAAAGAAACATAAGTTTTTCTTCCGATTTCCAGGAGGATAATTTTAAGTCACCACTATCTTGTATCTTTTCAATTCCACAACTCTTACATTCTCAAATGTAAAAGTTAATTTAACTGACATCCACATGGCTTTTAGGAGTGCACACACACAAGGAAGAAAGCAATTTTCAGGAAGCATCAGGTACAATACATGACACTTATGTGTCTCTCTTACTCTGGACAGGAAAAGTTAGTCAGCATTTCCCAAAGTGGTGAAACAGAAAGCTGTAGAAACAGATTAATTTTCTTTTTTCAATATTATGTATTATACTTTTAACCATCCTGACGTAGAAACTCTAAAAACTTCGATTAATGAGCTGAAATATTGTCTAGTTTTGTTGCTGTTTCAGAATGTATTGCTGTGTCTTTAGCTCTAAGATATTTTGTAGCTCCTTCTGAGAGTTGTTCTTTCCTGACTCAAAAAAAATACCTGGTCCAAGAAGAAAAATACATTTGACTACTGATTAACCAAATCTGTCTGTCTGTTGGACTATTATTTCAATTCCAAGTTTGAATCAGTGAAAGGATAGTATAGCAATAACCTTGGACCTTGAACAGAAACGTAAGCTTAGAGCATCTTCAAAACCAATGACTCAGGCCCCAATTTGTGTTGCATTTAAACTGTCAGACTGACTCTCCTAATTCTGCTTTCAAAGCCCACTGCTCCATCTGGGACAGCAGTGTGCCAGTGTAATGCTAAAACTCCTTGTAGTCTTAGGGTGGATTTACCTGAGGCTACTCTATTTCAGCTCCCTCCTGCCTGGGGCCTTTAGTTTCCGGCTGCTTTTCTTTCAATACTTCTCTTTTTTGCTTCTTGGTGATAAAAGTATCACGTCAGTCCTGATTTTTCACTTCACCAGTTGTCCAGTAACTACTAAAGCACTGAAAAACCCAAAAGTCTCCATAGAGTTAGAAGAGAGAAAATACTTAAAAATTAGCAACCATGAACACATTTGCCCAGGTAAATGCAGTAAATATTAAAATTTTGTTGAATAGGTTTTTTTTTTCCTTGGCCACTACTACCTCTGAACATAGATGGTTCTACATGTGAACCTTTGAATTAAGTCTAACAATCTATATCACAGTAACTAGTTCAAAAGCAGCAGTTGGCAAACACCAGCTCTTCAGCAGAAATAAAATATAGTTTCATGGTTAGCACTACACAGTTAGAAATGTTCACAGGGACAATTCATGTTACAATGTCTGTCATGTTTCTGTTTTCCTGTAGGGTATCAGCACTGAAAGAACACTTTAAAAGGGAATATCTGTAGGTTTATTTTTATTTTCTATTATGTCTTAGAAGAGGAAATCATATTATTTCTACGTCATTGGTATCTGATTTCAGTTCTGAGCTAGCTTAGACTTATTTTTCTGCATTGTATTCCACTCAGTCTGAGGTTAATATCCAGACAAAAAAAAATTCCTTACCCCCCCAAAAAACCAACTAACCAACCAACCAAACAAACAAAAAAAAACCCAACCCAACCCAAACCAAACAAAAACCCCAAACCAAACCAAACCGAACAAACAAACAAACAAACCAACCACACACCCCTCCAACAAAACCACACACAACCCCCCCAAACATACAAAACCAAGACAACTCCAAAATCGAAAAACAACCCTACCCCCAAAAATCTCATTTAATTTCCTTTGGTTAAATAGTTTAATGTAATTGCTATTATTAATATTTCAAAAACTTAATTACAGACAACCCAATTTCAACAGAGGACTTGCACCCTTTATCCTGATTTCAGTGAAAGCATTGAGATAATATACTTACAGGACTGCTGAAGCCTGATTTGATTGATTTAAAAAATGTTGCTTTATTTTTTTTTTTACCTTTCCAAAATTTAAAATTTTTACAAAGTTTGTTTCTTTTTAATACACACAAAACAAAATGCCTAACACTGGACCTGTCAAACCCAAAACATTCAATGGAAACAAATGGCTACAACTAGCTGCACCTATTGTTTTAAGAATAAAAAGACTCTATAGAGCTCATCAAAATAAATTTTCATAATCACATTAGAAGAAGACTTGCCACAGAATAGTGCCAGGCACTTTAAAAAAGCATTGGTTATGGATCTGGGTCTTAGTAATTTAATATTCAAGTACGGAGTGTTTTGTTTGTGTTTAGTGTGGTTTTCTAAGTTGAAATTTATAACCATATGACTATTTCTAATGCTGGTATTTTGGTAGTAGTTTGACACCATTCTCTATTTATATATAGGTCACATCCAGTACAATTCTCAGTCCCATTTGTAATAATCTTTCATGTCATAGCTGTAACACTTTATGTTTGTGGAAAGAGCATCTTGAGGAGAAACTATAAATTATATGTATATGATGATGATGCTTATGTTTGCCCCAGCACACACCCAAAATGTTGATTCATATTTTAAAGGTAGACCATATCAAAATTCCCAGTCACAGAAAATGTATTATAATCTTATTAAATAATTGTTCTAGTTAACTTCATTGTTAAAGGGGAGAATAGAATGATTCTATTTAGAAGCTGCCTAGCTTTAGTATAGCATACCTTGGTTTATGTTCCAATTGCATACATTAAAAGCTCATGTCCCCACTGCCATCTATTTTTCTCTCTAAAGATATAAAAATTCTGAACCACCGACTACAGCATCTTGTCTCTTCTGAATACAGGCAACCTTTGCCTGCAGCAAATGGTGTTCCCACACTGTTTGACTTAATTCAGTTCAAGGACTGCAGGATGCGTTAGAGTTACAATCTTTGGTCACCATAGCAAGCAACATACTTGTAGAATTCAGGTCTCAAGTATCTGTCACTTCCCATTGCTTCTTTAATTGATGTACTACCGTAAATTAAGATTCCTACGTGATATCTCAAGGGTAACCTTTCTGTAATGTCACATCAGCACTGTGTTTTCCTATGCAAAGTATATAACTTGTGTTTGACACATTGTCTGACTAAATAACGAAACTGTAAACTTTGTTATCACTCACAAACCCTGTACTTATAAACTTAGACTATGTTTACTAATATGCCTGGAAAAAGTAGCATACTCTGGTTAAATCAACTTATTCTGATGAGAAGACATGGCCTTACACATAAATTGCAAAAATCTTTTCCTTCAGAAAGGAAACCACTCAAGAAGAAAAGTATGCTGTTTCACTTCTTGGACATCCCATAACAGTAGTCACTGAATAAAAATTTATGGGCTTAAATTTAAAGTACATCTTAATATGCATTGCTATCGAACATGCAATGTTGCATGTCTTCTTTGCTGTTGAAATTAGGAAGTCACCTTTCCAAAGAGTAGAGAAAAAAAAGGAACAACGATAACAATAGATGAACACCACACCACACCAAAGGATGACAATCTAGACTCTACCAGTCTTTTTACTTCAATGTCATTTAAATTGTCATTAAACATTTTTAAAAGTATGTATCAGAGACAAGAGATTTCTCAAAACTGATACAGATTATTTAGCAAAGTACAGTGCTAAAATTATATAAAAATTTAAAAGTATTTGATAAATATTTCTTCTTTTTATCTCCAGTCTTAAGGATGTATTCAGAGCTCACAATTCATAACAAGTTTTCCACCTTTATTGTAGATCAGCATGGACACTAAGAAAAAAACAGCTTTCAAAACATGTTAATTAGTAGATTTTCATTGTTTTAAAAATAAAATAGGTCAAAAAATAAAAAAGATCAAAAACCAGTTTTCAAAATTAATGACAGTACGTAGAAGAGAAAGTAGAGTACTCCACAAGCTCCAGAAACACACTTTGGAAAAATTAAAACTGGAAAAATTAAAACCTCAGGCAACTTAACATGGATGCTGAGCAAAATCACTGGAAGGCTGATATGGACTGCATACCTCTTTCAAAGTATATGTGAGAAGCATTATTTAAGTCAGTGGCATGTAATTGTAGAGAAACAACTTTGTGAAACATACTTGTCATTCTTATTTAAGATTATACCTTTGATTGATGATTATATTTATCATCCAAGGCTTATTATCTTTCATTTGTATGGAGCATTTTTTTTTAAATAAGTTAGATATGCTATTAAAGAGAAGATCAGACTAGATTGTCAGAAAAGTGTTAAGACATAGTTTTACAGCCTTGAAAGAAAGTATGTCAATCAATATCACTACTGTCATTGCATTTGCATTTTTATTTTCTTTTTTTCCCCACATTTTTAGTAGGTAGATAAAAACTATAACACCTTCCTTCAAATCTTGCTCTTCTTAGGCCTATTCTTAAACTATTATTATGTTGAGCAGTCTATGCTCAACATTTCTTTTCCTTATGTTTTTGCAACAATGAACTTATTGCTTTCAGTTCTTCGTAGTTTTACAAAACTGAAAAAAACTGACATAGAAGTTTCGGTATGAAGTTTCAGTAGCATAATTTCTAACTGTACAGTACTATAAATTTGTCTAATAATTGTTTTGTTCTATAAATCCTTTATTTGCTGCAATGTCATTACTAAAGGTTTGCACTGCAGCAGCCTCTATACAGTACATTGGTTACTTCAAAGAGAAATACTGATTAGGCCTAACATAAAAAAAGTTAGATGGGGAGAAACAGAGAAAAAATATTTCAGAAATAGTTATTTCTCATTTTAGGGAATGCAGCCTTTTTTCAGTCTTTTGTGATAAATATTACATATATCATGTCTGTAGAGGGGGGAAAAACAGTGAAAGAAAAATAAATCAAGCACAAGACCTCAACTTCTGGATGACATTAATCTGAGAAGGGATGACCTTTAGTAGTTCAGAATAACTGTGATTTATTATTTTAGCTACTTTATCTCTGCTGAGTATACAAATAAAGAACTGCGAAATCTACTCATGCTGAACTCTTAGTATATACTAGATAGTATCTATTAAGCTAAAATTAGTAACAGCAAGTAGTATTGTACAAAACATTCCAGAAAGTCACAACATGGCCTTTTTTTTCAGAAGTAGCTTCCTCCTGAAATAGATAGAACATGCATTATAATGACTTATGAAACTGAGTTTCCTGAGCAAATCATTATTTAACATTTCTGTTACTGCAGGAATTTTACTTTTAATACAACTATATTATATACTTATCTGACCCTATAGTTACAATATAATGCATATCTTGTTCATTACACATTGTACACCACTTCTGAAAGCAATTTTGAGAGGTTATAAATAATACTGGTTGTCATAGGATTCAGTGTAGCAGAACCCCACAGTACTGTTTAAAAATCTTAATAGTGTCAAAAAAAAGATATTAGATATACCTTGTTTTCTTAAATCACAGATTTAAAGAGTCACAGAATGGGTAAGGTTGAAAGGGACCTCAGTGGTTCATTTGATCCAACCTCCTTGCTCAAGCAGGGTCATCCTAGAGCACAGACCTGCATCCCAGCAGGCCTTGAATATCTCCAGTGAGGGAGACTCCACAACCTCTCTGGGCAACCTATTCCAGTACATGGTCACACACAGAGTAAAGAAGTTCTTCCTTATATTCAGGTGGAACTTCCTGTGCATCAGTTTCTGCCCATTGACTCGTCCTGTTGCTTGGTACACTGAGCAGAGCCTGGCTCCATCCTCTTGACATCCTCCCTTCAGATACTTACAGGCATTGAAGAGATCCCCTCTCAGTCATCTATTTTCAAGCCTGAACAGGCCCAACTGTTGCTCTCCACTGGGTCCTCTCCAGGAGCTCCATGTCTATCTTGTACTGAGGAGCCCAGAAACAGACACAGCACTCCAGATATGGCCTCACTAGGTCTGATGAGGGTGGAAGGATCACCTCCCCCAACCTGATGGCAATGCTCTTCCCAATGCAGCACGGGACATTATTGTCCTTCTTGGCCACAAGGACAGACTCACTGTTGGCTCATGGAGAGCTTGTTGTCCACCAGGACCCCCCAGTCCTTCTCAGCAGAACTGCTTTCCAGCAGGTCAGGCCCCAGCCTGTACTGGTACCTGGGGTTATTCTTCCCCAGGTGCAGGACCCTGCATTGTCTTTGTTGAATTTCTAACAGTTCTTCTCTGCCTACCTCTCTAACCTGTCAAGGTCCTTCTGAAGGGCTCCACAGCCCTCTGGGGTATCAGCCACTCCTCCCAGCTTTGTGTCATCAGCAAACTTGCTGAGGAGGCACCTGCCCCTTCATCCAAGTCACTGATGAGTAAGTTAAATAATAATGGGCCAAATACTGAACTTTCCATGACCACACTAGTGACAGGCCTCCAAGTACACCTTGTGCCACTGCTTACGTCCCTCTGGGATCTGCCGTTCACCCAGCTCTCAATTCCATGTCACTGTCCACTCATCCAGTTCACACTTCTTGAGTTTGCCATGTTATGAGATAGAGTATCGGAAGCCTTGCTGAAGTTAAGGTAAACAATATCCACTGCTCTCCCCTCATCTTTTCAGGTACTTTTTTCACCATAGTAGAAGGCAATCAGTTTGATTGAGCATGATTTACCTTTAGTAAAACCATGCTGAGTACTCCTGATCACCATTTTGTCATCATATCATACATCAAATCTGAGACTGGTACAGTTAGAATGAGAAAATAAGCTCAATATATGACAAAAACTTAAATTATGAGGTACCATCTGTAGGGTCCCAGAGTTCCATGACAGCACTCTGGTGTCACTGACCCACTTTCTGAGTGGTAATCACAGTATTAACAGAGAGTGATGGGAAAACCTTGTGCCAAAGCATTTGAGCTTTTATAACATACTCAAACTGTTAAAATTTCTTCAAAAATTAATTGGATACATATTATGTTATGCCTAGTCAATGATTAGTAGACCTACTGAAAGACAGTTATGTGTCTAATAACTGGATTGACATTGAAGCTGGAAGTGGATCTACAACAAAATATCAGACTCAAATATTCAATCTCAGGACTGACTAGAAGATAAACTGGTACAAATTCTAAGTTTTGTTTCTAACTTTTCCTAATGCAAAAACCTTATGAGAGAAATAAAAGTCTTTCACAAAAATCTCTCATCTAAGAACATGGCCAGTTTTCTTTGGATTTCAAGATCATAATTGTATGTCCTGGATATACCTCTAATTGCAGGTTTAAATGCTTAAAAAGAATACATAATTTTAGGCTTTTACAGAAACCTTTAACCCTGATTATGTAAAGCTTCTACTTTCTTGTCTTTCTATTAAGGAAAAAAATGTATTAGAATATTAGCCCTTGAGATAGTCCAACTCTTAATGTGCTGCAGCATGCTGTATTGCACAACTTATGATAAGAATGACCTTTTGAATTAATCCTTAACACTTTCTAATAGGATAACATGCAAAATGTTCCATTTGCTGGAGTCTTCACTTTAGAATCACCCTGGAAATCTGATGCTGCACAACTTCAGAAGTAGACCAGATTGGGAAAAAACACTGCTTATTCTTAGCAATCAGTTCAGAAAGTTTTTATATTTTTACATTATACACAGCAAAAGCTGTCTGAAGTCAAGGTTGTTAAAATACATAAAATGTTATGAAATTATATATGGTAGACTGTATAATGGAATTGAACCAGATTTGAATTTTTCCTTCTAGGTGGAACGGATATACATTAGTTAAAAAAAAAAATTAAAATTGTCTTATGATTTAATATAGTCACTAGTCAGTAAAATAATTATGGCTTCTGTAATACAATCAGTTTGTGACTATTTAGCAATGAAATTCCTAACCACTTGGCACTATACCCATGAATGCTCACTGAAGCTTAGTATTACAACTTTCAGATGGTCCCTGTTAGTGGAATCTGAAACTTGAATTTAGCTAGTAGTCACATTATAAACCAAATTAAAATTCACACTGAAAGAGCTGGTAAATCTGAGCTTCATGTACTCATGGGTGCCTGCAGGTATATCATGACATCATGCTAATTCTGTCTGTACTGTCTAACCTGGTTGCCCATAAGTCAGGGCCAGCTCAGAAAATATTGACAGGATGTGATGGGGGTCGCAATTACCAGAGCTAAGTACCAACTGCTCCTGTGCATACGTGAAGCTACGGCATGATGGTGGTACAACTCTGACCACAGTCAGTTTGTATATCAGAGCAAAGGTGAAACAGATCTATCTCCTGCAGCTGGTCAACAAACAGCCTAAGGACAGGATCCATTCTGTGAAGCCTTTCTTGCCTTCAGCAGAAAATGCCAAGAGCTTAAGCCTCACCCTTACAAGGAAATATAGATCATAATACCAAATTTATCACAAATATTTCTGCTAAACAGTATTTGTTTGATAACTATATACCTTAGTTTTCAATTAGCTTGATGGAATTTTTAATCATCCTGCTTAAGTGATTAATTATGTCATATTTCATTTTTGTTTATTATAGCTCCTAACATTTTTTAAAAGTACATTTAAGTAATCTTTTCTGTCAGTAATTAATTGGGGATAGACCCAGGGAGAGCACCCAGGAGAATCAGCTGTTCCACCTGAGAGACTAGGCATTGCTTTTTATTCAACCTTCTAGTTCTCACATTCATCAGCCTGTAGCACTGTCTGCCATGAAAATTTGTATTGCCAATGTTAGCTAAAGGAACAAATGGAAGCAAAATAGGGGGCACAAAAGACTAGATTTCAAAATGTATTCTATTGTGGCATGGATTTATTTTTTTTTGCGAACAACTGCTATCTTATCTTGCTGACATTTTAAACAGTATGAGTTTCTTGTATTAGATGAATGGGTCAGACACTTAATACTGGAGAGATTTCTCAGGGTGGGACCTATAACATACCATCTGTAGCATAGCAAAGAAAGAAATTACACAATCAGCAGTAGATTCTAAGTGCACATTTTAAAAACATGATGTCTCCCTTTGGCTTACTTTGATAAATGAAGATTAGAAGGTCTCAGTTTTTGAGAAAGAAATTCCATCATAGGGGGGTGTTTCTTAAAAAAAAAAAAAAAAGGAAAATTAAGATTGTGGAAAAACAGACCACACTAAAGTTGAAATCTCTATTGTTTTAAACAGTCTGAGGGATTTGTGTGAAAGTTTAATTGCTTTTTTTTATAATTACAGTAAGAACTTGTCATGATTGCCTACAGAAGCCATCTATTGTTCCACAGAATCTTCTTTTCCTCTTTTTTGTGAAGCACAACAGTTGTCAAGCAAAGGCAAATGAATGGCAATATTAATATTCTTGACATGCTGCAATATTGTGATGATGAATGCCATTAAAGAGCCTGTAAATAAAAAAATTAATGAAGCAATAACATAAATGGAGGTCATGGGTGTTCTTTCCCCCTCCTTCACTGTTATTAGCAAAGCACTTAAGCATGTCCTTAGCTTTAGGTATGTGAATAGTCCCATCAAAGTTAATAGTACTATTCACAAGTTTAAAATTAAACATTTGCATAAGTGCTTTGCAGACTTAAAGGCTTTAAATGAAATGATTTACCAAAACTGGTTCTAAGAACAAAAGCAATGACATGAAAATAAGTTTCCAAGCCCTATGCCATCAGCCACTCTGACCTGCCATCTAGAAAAACACTGATGACAGGTGAAATAATCAGTCAGAGATTACACTGGAAACCTTTTACAATAATCACAGAATGGGGTTTTTTTATTCCCTAGAAACTCAATCACGACAAAAAGTTTTCTTCACAAGGAAAAGTGCTGAGAAGGAGGAACTGTAAATCTGCAGCCTGTTTATTTTGGTGGCAGGTAGTTGTCACTTTGTATAAGACGAGGTCTGAAATGCTGTGATCCAGGAAGCAGCAACAGAGAGAGATCCCTGCCTTTTTGGTGCCTCACTGATAATTCTCTACACCCCCCTGAAATCAGAACCTACAGTAAGAGCTTGTTTTCATGGTAGACTTCCATTATTATGGTAATATTTGTTAGATCAAAAGGTATCGGTACCTGCTAGGGGATTATTCATAAGACATATGTATTACTTATCTGAGTAACTGAACATCTCACTTAAACATTAGAGGTCTAAGGAAATTAGAGTCTAATTAGCAAAATAGAGAGAACTGTCAAATTTCTCCTGTGTACCTCTTCTGATATCATTCTTTCTTTGAGTTATTTAAGTTCTTGAAAAGTTGACTGAAATAAGAACTTCTCTTGTTTCTGGTGATATTCCAGAAATGTATTCTTCAATTCAACATATAAAAGACAGCTTTAGTTTTGACAGAATTTAGATGCCTACACTGCCTCTGTACAAATCCTTAATTAAATTGTTAATCTTACTATGTAATTATCATGTTTGAACACTGTAACAATCATTTGTGAGTTAAAAAAATATTACTATTAAACTTACTATTAAGAAACTCAAGAGAGTCACCCATTGCTTTCACTGTTGAAATACACTAAGTGTTCAAAAGGGTGTAATGAGGGTGTTCCTCCTTCAAAAACAATAGTCTTGCTCATGCTTACTTTGTTGTATTCCTCAAGTTAAAAAAGACTTTTGGGAAATAGCCAGGTGGCCTTTGCAGACTTGAGGACCCCTTGAGCTAGTTAACTGTAATAATATCACATTTAATGGGTGATGAATTACAGAGCTGTTATGCCTGCAGTTGCTGTTCACAACCTGACTCAATAAGATACAAGTAAATCTTACAAATATAGTTTGACACCTAAGACGTTCTTAATGTGAACATTTTAAAAAGCTAACCTGATTTGATTTGGTTACATCAAGAAAAATATACATTTGGAAATAAATAATTTGAACTTAATCTGGCTTTAGTTTACTCAATCAGAATAAGCCATAGCTGGAGGAAAAAAGAAGGTGACTTGGGTTTCATATTTTGTCTTATTTATAAGTGACCTTTTCTCAAGGGAGACTGTCAGAATGCAGTTCTTTAAATTTTTATGCTCAGCTTATGCTAAACAATTTTAAGGTGAAAAATCTTTCTCCTTATTTTATAAAAACATCTTATCCAATATGGCTTGACATCCCATATCTCACATCCCACCCTAGGATCTATTTATACACAGAACACACTTCAGTTTCAGATTTTATCATAGGACTACTGTATCATGGGCTCCAAGAAAAAAGCGATGTTCACACATCGAGGAACAGCTGGCAGCTGGTGTTTTTAAATTGGTGATGTTTGAACTTCCCCTCTTCAGAATATCTCTGTGAATCAGTTCAAATTCAAACCACACTGAAGGCCAGCAAAGATATTAAAGAGGAGCATATTCACTAGGATTTACTTAAGTCATCAAAGCCTACTGGAGTATCTGACTTGAAGCAGCTGAGCATCAGAATCTTAATTTTGAGATCTATGCTTCAGTAATTTTGAAAGTGTAGGCTTTGTGAACTGTAGTGAATAATTTTTATATTACTTATAGTTTATTAAAAGACAAGATACTTTGAGAAAAATGTTTGTTTTGATCATATTCTCAAGAATACCTTATGAGTTATTTAATTACTAATTACTAATTTAAAATTAATTATTAATTTTAAATTACAGTTCAGCAATTGTATGAAAGCTTAAATTTCTTGGTGTGACCCTCCAGGTGGGTAGGTAGGAGAAAAGAAAATACGTATTTCTACTATTGTATGGAGTAATATTAGTCTGCAACTATTCTACTGTCACATGTATGAGCAATTGGGGAAATTATGAGAGCTTAAAAGCAACAAAAAATAGAGTATTTAAAAAAGAAGAGCCATGGCTGAAACACATAGCTATTCTATCACTTATCTCTGCCATTTTTTTTATCTTCACTTAAAATCATGCTTCAAATATCAGGTGTCTATCTACAAATGGTGGCATTTAAAAAAAAACAAACAACCAAACAAAAACCCACAAAAAAAAAATGTTCTTTCCACTTCTAGCTTTCCCATTTTCTTCTGCTTTTGACTACCAAAATGGTTTCGTTTGCATTTTCTTTGCTATTCTCATAATGTGTCTTGGATCCATGCTAAATTTAAAGAAAATATACTTTTTATTGAATCTGTGATTTCATTGTTCTGTAAATTTTCAATGTTAAATTTCCATTTTAAATTAAAATTCATTAACTGCATTTTATATATGTTGGGAGTAATTCAGGAGAAAATTGAAACTCTGACTGACAATATTTTTACTGAAATGCATTTCTTTGCAATTAAGTGACACGATTCACTAAAGTTAAAAAAACTCAGCAGTCTAACAGGTCCTGAAAATATCACTGAGGGTGTTCTTCACTAAGACTTATTTAAGCTCCTAAACAAACAAACAAAACCCCAAAACAAAACAAACCCAACAACAACCAAACAAAAAAAGACAAGGAAAGATAAGTTTACATTTTTTCTTCCTTTTAGTTTGAATTTCAATCAGTCCTTTATACTGGAAATTAGAAGGGAATGCATAGTCTCTTGATTATCATCAATATGCCAATAATTTAATCCGGTAATTAGTTCTCTCTTTTAAAATTGCCTTTCTAAAGTGTTGACATTTGTGTTCTTCCGACAATTTTAATAAAGAAGAGTTCAACATACTGTGAGATACTGAGGTTGTAACTTTTCCTTTTCAGGAATTCATACTGTCAGAAATGAAAGTGAAAATACATTTTCCCACAACCTTTCTCACCTTCAAATTTGGCCACAGATGAATAGATGAATGATAGCAGATTTTCTCTTCTGAGCACAAATAGAAAAGGGGAAAATACTAAAAAAAAATTGTTATACTTGCAATATAATCAGTCATAATTAAAAATGCAGTATATAGTAATAAAAGGAGCCACCATATGTTTCTGAAGAAATCATATAAAATCACTGGTTTGCTTCTTTTGATCATATAACCAACTCAACAGCAAACAGGGAAATACCAGATGTGATTGACATATGTGGACTTCAGGAAGGACTAAATTACAACATATTTTTCATAATAGTTCTAAAATCTATGGTCTGACTAAAGCCACAAGTTAAATGCACAACTGCTTGAACATATTGCACTTACTGGTGTGCTATCTAAAGTGGACAGATAATTAAAGTGGCCTTTCCAAAGAATCAGAATAATTCAGTATTTTCATTAATGTCTTTGATGACGGAGAGCTGAATATAATTGCAAAATGTTACCACAATAAATGGCTAAAAAAAGCTCACAGCTTTTCAACAGTGAAAGTAGTTTAGGTCTTGGCCTCTACATTTATAAGAGGAAACCTCTTTGTCCTGTGCTTTGAATATCTTTCCATTAAACCTTGTTTTCTTCTTCTTGAAACAGACACACCACTTTCCCCTCCTCTCTGAGACAATACAGAGAAATAAGCCATGACCAGGGTAAAAGGCAGATGGAAGAGCGGCCACACTTGAAATACATTGGGAGACAATATTCTTCTTAGCAGCACATAATAGCAGGTGAGAGGAGGTCGTGGTAGGAAAAGTTGGGGTCCCCAGTAAAAGAGAGACATGGATATACTGGAAAGACTCCAACAAAGAGCTACACATCTGCCTAAGGTACTGGAGCATGTCTCATATAAGGAAAGGCTAAGATGGCTGGTACTGTTTGGCCTGAAGAAGAGAATGCTCAGGAGATATCTCAATTGTGTCTATAAATACCTGAAGGGAAGATGCAAAGAAGAGAGCCAGCCTTTTTTCAGCAGAGGCCAGTGACAGAAGAAAAGGCAATGAGCACAAACAGAAACACAGGAGGTTGCCTCTGAACATTAGGAAACACTTCTTCATTGTGAAGGTGACTGAAGACTGGCACAAGCTGACGAGGGAGATTGTGGAGCGTCCATCTCTGGAGATATTTAAATGCTGTTTTGGTGCAATCCTAGGCAATTGACTCTAGGTGGTTCTGCCTGAGCAGAGGAGTTGGACCAGCTGAACCTTCCAATGTCAATCAACCATCCTGTGATTCTGCAGTTCTATGGATGCATGGTGAGGTAAAACAGGGCTGCCACTTCCAGCACCACTGCTGAGAGCCTCCTGTTCTCTCTTGACCTTTGAGAGGAAAAGGGAAAAAGAAAAAAAGCTGAATTCAACTACAACAGGTTTTGTTTTGTTTTATTCTTTTTGGTTTTTTCCACTCATTATAAGGGAAGCATGGAGTTTCTGTAAAAGCTAAGTTATAATTGCATGTAAAATCTAAGAATGGGGGTCACAGATAATGGAAAAAATATCTCAAGTTAGCTAATAATAAGACATTGATGGTCTTAAGATCTTGTTCAAATTAATTTTTGTCACAATTCTTTCACAATTCATATATCTAGCTTAAGTGTTTTAGAGGACTAAATAAATTTAATCTAAATTATTCCAATATTCTTTACTACCAATTCTTCAGAGACTGAAAGCAGATCAGATGAAAATACTCAGAAAGAAACTGCTTTCCAAAATTGCCAGCTCACTTAGTTAGAGAAAATATTTCTTGGATTTTTGGAACAAGAGACTAGAACAGATTTGGAATTCATTTCCATAAGTCATGCTACCAAACATATTTCTATTTATTTTCACTAAATTTTGCCAAATGGATGATCATCCACACACAATTTGTCTTTCATTTCAGATATTGAATCCCACTATTTATTTTTCTTTTCAGAATCTCTGTTTCTAAAGAAAGAAAATAATAATATATCAAGCAACTTGTTGGCTTCAAAATTACAAGAAGTTTAAAGCTGAAGAAAAGTAGTGACAAGATTGATAGCATGAAGCTAACAGGCTAAAGCCAAAATACTTTGCCATGTTAGGAAGTCTCAAAGTAATACAAGTTAAGTTTCAAAATCAATATGAACTTCACATATTTCAGCACTTCAATAGTTTCTATGCAGCTACTGCATAAGATTCAGAGAGATTTCATAAGATTTCGTCTTAGAGATAGTTGATGGTAAGTATGGACTAAATGTAGTGGTTTGAAAATCACGCTGAGCCAAAAGTTTTATTTATGCTATGCTTAATATGCTTCCAGATTCAGGGGAGTATCACCCCTCAACATGAAAAAAAAAACCAAAACAAAGTGAAAAGAAACCCTGAACTCAAATAATATTTTAGAATTCCACCACTCAATTAAAGTATTTTTGTTTTATATAGTACTTTTGTCATAATAAATACTAGGTAAAAAAATATTAAAGTTATAAAACATTTAGAAAAATGTGCATGTTAGTTTTCCAAGCAAAACAACTTTTGTTCTCTGAGGGTAATAGTTAAAATGACAAAAACAAGTTTTCTCATACGAAGTAATTAAAATGATATCTTTTTACTTATCTTTTTTTTTTACTTATCTTTTTACTTTAGGGGTTAAAAATGATTATTGAAATAAACCTCTTTTTCTTTCCAGTACTGGAATACTCATCCAGTATTTATTAATTCTTTACTGTTTTTGTACCCATATGTTCAACATAATTTAGACTACTCAGATGTAAGATTTGGTACACATTGGATCTGAGTCCGAGTACCTTTGCAGTTGTATTCAGTTAGTTAGAGAATCTTTAAATCAAGCAACAATCTTTTTCTATTAGATGAGTTTCCTGACTTTTTTTTTCAACAGCAATCGAAGAAAAGGAATCAAACTTAATAAAACTGGAAAAAAAAACAAGGAAGGGATGAGTTGATTGATATAATAAAAAGGAAGCTTTTTGTACTGAGATAACACAAGCTGAGTTTTAAAATTAAGATGAAGTCAAGATAAAGTAGCAAGTAGTCAGTGGTTTTAGAACCTGTAAGAAGGACCATGACATTCATGCAAATATATAAAGAAAGTGACTGGAATGAATAGACATTAAAGTACTTTGCTAAAATTCTTCCCCAATGCTTAAGTGGTGGGCTGTTGTTTTTGGTTTTGGTTTGTTTGTTTTTCTTGTATAATCCTGATGCAGATCTCACATCTTTCTTTCCATATCACCCCCCCATATGGAGCAAGGACTTTAGGAAGCACTCAGCCATGACCCATCCCTTAATCCACTGCTCACACTGGTGGAAATAGACCTCTAAATCGTGGCTTCCGTTTTGTTTCCCTGAAAAATGTTAGGGAGATCCTTTTCTTTTTCTATGTAGATAATAATTAAAGTCTGCTGAGTTGATACTAACAGCAATAGCTTTAACACACATAATTCTAGTAACTACGAGTTGCCTTGAGGTCCCTACTGTTTGACCTCAGTCTCACAAAATAAACACTTCTTTTGCTAACAGCTATGTATGAAACTGAAGTTGCCACATCTAGTTGTCTGACAGATGTATAATGGAATTTCAATCAAAACTTTTCACACACTGATACTGCTGAGCTTTGGAGGCATTTGTCTTTAAAACCAAATGTTGTGACTAAGAATGGAGGTAACTGATCACAGACATTCAAAAATTTCAGCTTCACCCAGCTGTTCCGCCTCCTGTTTCCTGCATTATTGTTTGAATTATGTTTTTCTTCCCTTTCTGGCAGCTGTATTGTATTTTTAGACTTTAATCACATTTTAACAATTGTTACACACATACCTTCTGACTCACTATCTTAATTTACTTTCTCTTTTTTTGAGGAATATTTAATAAATCTAGTTTCCCATTTTGACATTACTGTTTCACAGCTCTTATACAGAATTGGTTTTAAGCATCTAGTTTTTTTATAATGATTAATCTTCACCTCTCCCGAATTTTCTTTTAAACTATTTTTAGAAACTTACAAAGAAATTTTTTTGCTACTCCTCATGACATGTTTGCTCTCAGTTTAAAGATCTTAATGTCTAATCCTTGGTTGAAACTTCATATTTTTAATCTATATATGGACAGATTTGAGCCCTAAATGTTGTCAAATGGGCATCCATATTATTAATATGTTGGCACAATATCCAGGACAATTTTTACTTGGTCAATCTAGAACCCTCTTAAGAGTTGTTTAGGCATGGACAGTGCTCAGACTAACTCAACTGTGTGTTCAGAAACCATAGTATCCCACTTTATTGACTTGTATAGCTGTGCTTTTAAACCCATGCAATGTAAGAGAGAGGAGGATTTACCAGAATTGATTGTTTTGACCTATTCACACTTCCCAGTGCAAAGTCTTCAAGAGTCTACTAGACATCTAAAACAGGATATCGTATTCCAAAAGCATCTTGATCAATACCTAGTACAAGGAAATAAACCTTTTTTCTCATTAGGATTACTGTGAATTTCTGGTCTTAGGGATTCCCAAATTCCTAGAACATAGACATTTATGAATATTATAATTAGGCCTTGTAAAGAGGCTTGAAAAAGGCGTGAAATCAATATTGTAATTTTATACCCCATTAATCCTAAAAAATATCTCTGATGGCAGCCTTATAGGATATTTATAGACATTTAATCGTAATTCAGAAGTGGTCCAGAAGATAATGGGATCGGTTTCAAGTCTGTAGAAAATAATACATAAATTGTAGGATTGCAGCATAATTCAGGTTGGAATTATCTTGGCATATTATTTGGTCCCAACTTCTGCTCCAAGTAAGGTCAGACCAGGCTAATTAGGTAACTTAAATGAAAATTTGTTGGACTTGTTTTTCAGTTCAGTTCAGCTTCTTTTCTCAGAAACCTTTCAACTGAGGTTGAAGCAAGAAACTAATTTTTCATTTTCTCATAGCATAACAAGTGCTTTCTAAAAACAAGCAATTCTGAACACTTTAATTTTATATTGCTACTATTTTAACACAAAGTAAAAGCAAAATAATATCTGTAATACCAAAAAAACCCAAAAAAAAATTTCTCCTGCAAAGTGTATGTCTCCATAACACTGGGTTTTCTAAAAACACCTTAATTTATTTCTCATCAACCTCAGTCATTTACTGAATACTGTTACAGTTAATATACTATGATTTTGTGAATATTTATTTTAAGGATTCTTTTTCTATCAGCCAGTTTCTTGCTGATATGTTGTCTGGGGTATGCTTTTCTGGTCACTTGGAAAAAAGTTTC
Organism: Pachyramphus minor; assembly: GCA_013397135.1. NCBI lineage: Eukaryota > Metazoa > Chordata > Aves > Passeriformes > Tyrannidae > Pachyramphus > Pachyramphus minor. Next base: position 264,303 of record VYXB01000868.1, on the reverse strand, counting down.
AAGCCAGGACACGGACAAGAAAAAAATGTAGAGGAGAAAATCTTTGCCTACTGAGGTACTTGGTACTAGTACGTCAATAAGTGAAGGGCAAGGAACAATGTACAGTGCAAGGCTAATTCTAAATATCTCCTTGGTTACATAAAATACTGCCAGAATCTTTTGAGAGATGCGTGGTTCCATGTAATGTGCATTGCTGTCAAGGACAACTGGAGATGATGTATTATTTACAAATCTGTATTTGTACTTGTGAAACAAAGCAAAACAGACAAACAAAAGCATAAAGTACAATTTATAGATGCTTTTTGGGTTCTATTCGCATTGATCACATGACAGTGTTGGTATTATTAAAAAAAAGAAAAAAAAAGGGAAGAATTAAAAAAAGAAAATTCTTTTGAAGGGAGTTTATGTAAATCAGAAGATTTCCCAAAGAGGAAGATTCACTGCAGAAGAGTTCTGTCACAGGTCATATAACAGTGAAGCATTCACATTCATCAGTATAGAATTTGCATCAACCCTTTTACAGATATGAATGGATTAAAGTGAAATGTCATTGGAGAAAAATAATATTTCAAAATAGAATTATTTTTTAATTTTTATTTTATTTTATTAATATAGTATTTTAATCTCTCCTTCTCTATAGGTGACAAAGAATAACATGATTTTCTTAGTTGAAACCTTTTATTTACTCTAATGATATATAACAAACAGTGTTCCATTTTAAAGAAATTGTGTTGACCTGTGAAAACTTTCTGTAAAAACCTTAGTCCTGTTCTGGGTTGATTTAGGCAGATCTAACAGAAACACTTGTTCAAAGAAGGACACTGGGATTTTCAGTCCCATACTTAGAGTCACCTGGGTTTGGGATGGAATCTCTGGATGGAAAATACTCAAAATAGCTGTGTAGAAGCAAAAACCAAAGATAAAATAATTTTGGAGTAAACTCCTGACACTAAAATTCAGGAAAAGTTTTTTAAAACTCTTGAAATGAAAATTTAGGTGCAGATGTTCCTTTAGCCTTCCATTGGTCTTAGCCAAAACCAAAGGTTCTTGTACAGACTGAAAGAACAGGCAGTTTAACACATAACATCATCTATGTATTTTTGGAGCTTTCTGTGGGCAGCTGAAGAAGCCTGTTCAGGAGTCTTACTATATGACAAATGCTGTATATTCAGCAATTGTAAGATGAGTTTGGAACAATAAAATAATACATCCTTACTATAATTTTAATACAAAAGGATATTGACAAGAGTTAAAAGGTTTATTTAAGTCCAATAATACTCTTTAATGTCATAATATACAAGTCTGAATTCTATTTAATTCAATGGCCAGTGTCATAGGAAAGAAAACCAGTGCCTTAATACTGGATTTCTGGCTTAGTAAATTACTGCAAAAAAAATAGTTAAGAGATTTGCCCCAAATTACACATCAACAAATTACCAACAGGATATTAAAAAAAAATAAATGTTTTTTTGTGATATGTGCAGTCTTGCTAATCAGACTAGTTTCCTTCACTTAAACTAGAAGTAGTTTTTCATGGTATCTTGTGAATGATGAAGACACAGTTTGTGCCAAGGAATATGAATGCCTTAAAGTATCTTAATGGTTCTTATATCCTAAAGGCCAGATCCTACCATGCAGTCAGTACTTCATGAAACATTTCTGCCAGCCAGAATGCATATACCTATCTATTCTTCCAAAAATGTCAGAATGTATTTATATAGACTACAGGAGAAATTAGCATGACCCTAAAGGATCTCTTAAGGAATTAATTCTGGAGCCTTAGACTCCTAAAAATTTTCTCTTCTGGGACTTCAGGCCTAGCTGTGAGTAAGGGTCTTCTTTTCATTCTTTGGATTCTAGGATTCCTGTTCTCTGAGGCTTCAGCTGGGGCTTGCCCTAAAACCTGGTTAAGGCTACCTGAGCTATGAGATGTCCCAGTTGTAGCTTCCTCGCTATACGTTTTTTGCAATTCTTCACAGATACAGTGGAACATGACAGAAAAAATACTCCTGAGCTTATTTTAAAACCAAAATGAACAAAAAACAAACAAAAAAAATCTATGTGACTCCACTGCTGCTTAAGGCATGGGATATCCTAGGAATTTAAATCCTTTTGCTGCCACAGAATTCACACCAGATGTTGTGATTTCATCTATGGGCACATTCAAAATATGACAGAGGACTTTATTTTTCTCTGCGATACAAATCACACTTGTTACGTAAGAGATATACAAAAAACTTACCCGAAAATGAGAGGGCTGTCTTGTAGCCCACCTAGTAATAATTTCTGTACAAAAAAAACAAGGTCAAGGCAGCATGGACAATGTAGTTCATGCTTGAGGGTATGAAAAGGCCTCAGAGGGGCACTGTGAACAGGTTTTAATCAGTGTGGTTCTGGTCATCATACAGTCTGCAGGGAAAAGATTTGAATGCAATCTTTCATTTTCCTGCCAGGGAAACCAGCTGGTTCACTCAAGAGTAGAATCTGAACATCAGCTGACATATCCGAATATGGGCGACTGGGGCTTGGGTCTGAAGGAAAACTGGAACCCACATTAGTACATGTAGCAGCTGTGCAATCATCTGTAACGTAGGCTAAATTCACCATAAAATTTGCAATTGTGTAACTTTCTGCAGTTGAATAATTTTGACTGTGAATTTCTTCTCCCTCTTTTCCATACTCAAACGAGAAAAAGTCTGAAGATTGCACCAAAATGCAAACTCCCAAAGCAGTTGCCTAAACTGAAAGACAAGCCCCACTGGGTAGAAAATATGAATAACTTGGCTGTGCAACTAGAGTTTTCAAGACAAATTGTAGAGCTAAAAGAATAATATTGAAATAAATGTAATGAGAGTAAGTTCCTAAAACAATGGTGGTGTTTGAAATGATATTGAAGAAAGGTTTAGCTGTAATCAATGAGAGAAAAAGGTCTTATATTTCTACAGCTTGGAGCAGGCTCTGTCAAATAAAGTAGATTAGAAATTACAAGAAATTATATCATTTTGCTTTAGAAATTAGGCAGATATTTGGAAACAGTGTGCAAAAACAGACTTGCCCTCTTTGGCTACTTAATCTAAAATATACTTAAAACCATCATTACTATAACTGCACATAAACATTTCAAACACATGCATAAACACTCATAAATAGCAAACACAGTGAAAATAACATAGAAAAACACTCTTGTGCTCTAAAATTCAATAGGATTTTTGGGAAGCTGTCAGGAAATTAACCTGTCAAAGACCAGAAGAATATTCATAAGGCTTCATCAGAAAAAGATTTTCCTGTCTTCTCCCTCCCCTTAAGAACTGTTACACAGCAACTTTCATCAACATTTCAACCAATTGCCTCAGAACTTAGGCCTTACATTCACAAGATTCAACAGCTGTAAACATAGGTAATGTATCAATGTGTTATAAAGGAAATGTTTTTTATGGATTAGGGTACTCTTTGTTTTGAAAAATGGACCGGACAATGTAATGAAAATGGCAATATTGAGACCAATCATACCTTGATAGAGGTACAGCATGGAGATATTGCAGTAGTACTGAATAACTCTTCTCCATGGCCGAAATTTTGCAAATGCAAAAAGTGAATTCGTAAAGAGAAATACAGGGGGGAAACACACATACTTCTCTAAGTGAATAGTGTTGAGAGCTTACTTGGAATTGTTAAAGAGTTTTCCCAATAAAGGTGTCAGTCTCTAGAGGGGTGCTAGTTCAGATGGGAAAGAAAGAAAGAAATAGAAACGGAGTGTAATGGGATGTTCTAGCAAGATAATTCCATAAACTTTTTTAGCTGCAAGCCAAATCAGATGGTTTGAAACCACGGAGTACTAGTAGGTCTTGGAACCTCACTCTAAATTTGTCAGTGGTGAAATAGACTGTTTGCAGTCTACTCTTCCGCCTCTGTGTTTTTGTTTGGTTTAGGTTGTTATGTTTTCAGGAGTTTTTTCTGATACTAATGCTTAATCCTCCACCTCTAATAAAAGGATGCCTCTGCAAACAAAGCACAAGCTCTGACTAAGCCTAGTATTATTGTCAGTGACAGTGGTTCATCTCCAAAACTGGATTCAGAAAATAAAAGAACAATAAGGATCTTTAAAATTCAAAATAATATTATGTTGCAGCAGAGAAGGGTAAATGTGTGGTTGACTATTTTCTGGCATCATTGCTAGCTGTTCCAGAGAGGAGTGTGGTCCATGGTCACTGTGTTACTAGTGACAATTACTGTGTTTCCTCCCTGCAGAGTGACTAGGGTTGCTAAGTGAGTAGCACTGTTATGAAGTCATGACCCCTTGCAAAATAATTTAACACTTTTGAAAAATACTAGCATTCATCACTAAATGGATTAATAATAGCTGTTCTTAAGATTCTTTTTCATTCATATTGGAAAATAGCACCTTTAGATTTTCATATTTTGTCTGCTAGGAGAGGTGTGTTTGCTATGAACTGATGTTACAGTAGTCATTTACCAAACAACCTTCAACTAACCTTCAACTCTTTATTCCAAAACATTGTCTTCTATCTCACAGGTAAATGAGGAAGACCTAGTTCATGACACTGAGAATTAATGTGATGCATGTGAAAGTCGGGTATATTACATATAAAGAACTACAGGAGAAAATATTTTACAGGTGGTTGGTCTGTCAGTCTATGATAAGTGAAGAGCCAAAAGGAGAAGTAGCACTGGGGATCTCAAATTCTTGCAAATCCTGCCAAATATCATCTACAGAGGTTGATGATGGACAGTAAAACTGCAGCCTTTTATGATGACAGGCAGGGTTCAGCAGACTTTTTGAGTTCAGTGGCATAATGCAGTTGCATTAATACATGTACAGTACACCTTTAGTATGATGCTCCACCACTATACAACTTGCCCCCATTTGCATTGCTTCCAAAGCACCATCATTTTCAAGGCTATAGCTTCTGGACAGAGATGGTGTAGTGTTTAGAAGTGTAGGTACTGTTTCTGACACTGATATATGGGATGATAAAAGACATGTCACTAGCCTGTGACTGCACTTCCCATCTTAACATATACAGAAAGACAATGGCTTCTTCTCTAAATGAGTAAACAATGGCAAAGTTTAATATCAGTATTGACTTATTTTGAGAAAGTGTCTAGAATTGTGTCTACAAGATAAGAACATCCAAAACAAATTAAACCCCTGCTCTAATAGGGAGCTGTGAGAATTGCATTGTCTGGTTTAAGAGACTTTGTTCTTTTTCTTGTTGTAGCAGTAAAGCCCAAGAAGATATTTTGCCTTTAAAAATCACTACAGTCTCACTTCCTGCCATTAGGTAGAGAACAACATTCTTTGTCTCTAGAGAAGACACTGCCTTGCAGTGTTATATATTGCATAGTGCAGAGCACAATGAACAATCATAATAAAGGCATTTGACTTCTGAATGTGGCAGCTAAATGTATAAAAGACTGACTCTACTGGGAAAAGGAGAATAGGCAATTTTCAAGATGTTCTGTTCCTGATGCATGTTAAGCTTTCTGGCTGTATAGGTCGAGTGGACCTCAGCTCCCACACAGGCCTGTGCCAGAAGGCACTGATGAATGAAAGCTTGGGAGCAAGCTTCAGGGAAAAAGAATGAAGTGTTTGCAACAGTATTCCAGATGACTGAGGATCTACATGACAGGTCCTTTTGAAAGTCAGATAGTCAGCTGAAAACCCCCAAAAACCTCTAACTGCTGGAGATATGGATACATGTGCATATATAGGTAGTGACTCCATCTCCAGCACTGTTACTCATTGTTCTCACTGAAAAGCACATTTTTCTTAGTGTTATGCATATTTGCAGTTGAGCTAGGTAAAGACTGAGTTTTGATTTAAAAACTGACAGCTGTGCTCTTTTGGGACAATCCAAATTCTGGAGTCAGGAAAAAAGAATATGAAGTTAGGGACACACACACAAAAAATAAGTACCAGGAAAAAAAAAAAAAAAAAAAAAGAAAAAGGAGGACATATTGCAGTCTGATTCACTTTACATGCACCTTTTTGGGGAACTTCAACCTATAGGTAGAACAGTGTTCGTAACACTGATACTTCACACTCCTCTTAGATTTACATGCAAGACAAACTTTAAAATTATGAATAAAAATTAAATACTGAAAATAAAATTAAAATTACGGATGAAATCCATGACAGTGAAGCATCTAAAAGCTTGACCTATAAGTTAGTGTGCCTTGATTTCCTTGATAATTTGTGGTTGGAATTAGGTAACATTAGATAATAGAATTGCATGTCCTTTCTTAAAATAAAATTAACATAATCCTGTGTAGATAGTTATTTTTTGAGTTGTCTGAGAGACCAAGTAAGACTTACACATTTCAGTTTGGAGCAGCCAAACTAGGCAAGATGAATCCCATCATTCATCTTTAAAATCATGTGAAGAACAAGACCTCAATAACTGCAACGGTGGTCAACAAAAAAGACAAAGCTGTGAAAACACGAAGAAGTGGCAAAGCTGAAGGAATAAACCTGAGATGAGATACATAGCAGGGAGAGTATACAAACAAGAAATAAGTGAATGTAGAGAAAGTAATTTGAAATATGGAAAATGTAGGTTAAATGTGTTTTTAGTTAAATTTCTTGCCATTAAGGTTTATAGCAGTTTCTACCAGTACTTTTGGAGGGATCTTTTTTACATTTGAGACATAATTTGTTATGTGTTAACCATATTTTTGTGTCCAGGTGCAAAATGAGATGAAGTTTTGCTTTTTTTCTGTGTTAACTGCCCTACTTTTTCTGAGATCAGCAGAGCTATTCCACCTTAATTCTGCTCCCTACAGTCCTAAACTGTAGGAGAAAGGATCACAGGTGGAAAAAACGAAAAAAAAAAAAGGAAAAAATAGATAACCTTCAAATGTAAGATTAAGCATAACAAAAATCTATTTATAATCAAAACATCATAAGAAAGGGACGTTGGTGATGCATTTTAAAAAAAAATATTCAATCTACACAAGAGGGGATAAACTGAGAGATATGGAAAGGCAACTATTTACCTGGAAATTTGAATTTTATTTTTATTTGTTACACGGTTGCTATGATATTTTCACAGAAGAGCTACTTTTCAAAGGTTAAATTGAAAGGTGCACAATGGAAAGAAGAATGGTGCCTGGGGGAAAACTGGACTAGCCCAGAAGGCTGTCTGTGCTCGAAGAGTAGAGACAAGAGCATTTAGCAGGCACACATTTGTGAGTACTGTTTTATGTGAAAGTTAGAGAGGGAAGCATAATCCAGGAGTGGATATGCCCTACTAAATCCCTTATTAACTCTCTCAGGTGTAGCAACCTCAATGTTTCACGTGAGCAGCTACTTCTTCAGAGTCATGCAGAGAAACAGGCTCTCCTGTGTCCCATCATCTATCATAATCCCTGTCTACCTGATGATAAATTACTCTCACCAAAAGGGCCTCTATTGTTGATTAAATGTGTGATGTGCATATTTCAGCAGATTGATTATTTAAAGGCTGAAGTTTTGTACATGTTTTCAGCTTTCTTCCCTCATTCTCTCTAGAAATGCTGAACATATCCTTGAGGTAATAATTTTTACCTTCATTTTGAATCCTCAAAGATGCTGTGCCAACTTCTCCAGTTAGTTACATTATAGTATCAAATTGAGGTTGCTGTCATAGTGACACAGAGGAGTGAAATCTTGTAAAGGGTAGGAAGCTATCTTTCAAAAGTCAGAAGGTCCCGTGATCTATAGCAATATATGATATGCCCTTATGGTAACTAACTTTTCTTTTCAGGTGCCTTTTTCTAACAAGATGAGGCTAAAAAATGTAAAGGTGAAATTGCATTAAAAATGAAATCTTTATGTAAATGCCACATTTTACTTTCAAATTCCTAAGTACAATTATCCATCGTGTTCCAGAAAAATGGTGATAACTAAAAAAAGCAGATAAGGGATAAGTACTGTAGCAGACCAATTATAGTGAATGCTAAAAATTACTTCTTTACAAACTCATTCTCAACCCCTTCTGTTCTTTTGATTTATGTGTCATATGACTTCTTAATCTCTAGATTTTATCTTTTTCTTTTTTTTTTTTTTTAAGATATCCCACTAAGCAGCTTACATTTAAGGGAGAGTGGGAAATAGAATTGGCTTTATTTCTGTACAAGGCAGATTGTATCTTCCCCTAAGACTTTTTATGGTAGTTCTTTGCAAAAGATATTGCTTTTGCTCTGTGGATACCTGCAGTGTTCATCCAAATTAGTCTCGATGTTATACAAGAAGTTTCTCATTAAAGGTATAGGCAATAACTGTTTGGTGTTTCCTCCAAAGAATGTCAGCAATGCAACAAATCAAAACTATCCAGCAGAATTGTGATATTCCTGTGAAATGAGAAGGAGACAGATGAAGGAAAGTTTTCAGTTGAGACCATGAACAATAGCTCTCAAACCTTGCTGAAACAAACAAATATCTTAACCTATTTTAGTACAGAACCGTATCAGGTTATCACTGTGTACCAAGATTCAATAGTGAGGTCAAAAGGCTGTGCTACAAGCAAATTTAAAAGAGCTGACCATACAAAACACAATTCCACATACCTTTGCAAATATCTATTTCCACAGTACTGGTAGGAACATCCTACGCAGTTCTAAAAGAGATCTTTTTGTCTAATATATATATATAATTAAAGAAAAATAGAATTAGCATTTACAGCATAGACATTTCATCTGATTCCTATTAAAAAGAAAAAAAGCCACCCCATTTCATGTCAATTAATGGAAGGTGGGTTATATCCTGTGTATTTTATCAAGTTACCTCAGTGAGCCTAACAGATAATGGGGAAAAGGGTTTCCATCATATATCTGAACCAGCATTAGCAAGAATATCCTTGCGTGTTTGTACTTTACAACTACCTGTAACACTTCCTAAGGCTAAGGCATTAAAAGATAGACTGCAAAAAAAAGGCAGGCTTCACATTAAGGTTTTCTGGGTTTTTTGTCAATGCCTTATAATTGCAGACAGATAGTAGTTTCCCCAGATCTCATTCCTGTGACATGTTCTGCCTGCTGCATCAGCATTTATTAGTGAAGCAGTCATTACAGCTTGCTTAATATATTCATGAAACCATTTCATCTATTATGTGAGCATTCACCAAGAACAGAAAAGTTTCATATGAAAAAAAATTTAAAATACAATTGCTGCCATATGAAAAGAAAAAAAAAGTGCAAGAATTATTTCATTGAGCAGACAATTTTGTAATGGCCTTTCCATTCATGAATAGAGTTATAACCTACCAATATCAAAACATTTTTATTGAGAAAAGTAAAACCAGTAAATTTCAGTAATTCTAGTTACGGTGAGACCCGAAAAACCTGTGGTTTTCGCCAGTCAAAAGTTAAGATAAATATTTGTTAGCAAATCTGAAGTCTTAAAAACCCCAAAACAACCCTCTCATAATATCTTGATGAAGTGGGATTAATTTGTGACTAAGTGATGATGAAGAACACTGGCTCATTAACATTCTAGTGGGAACTTTCTAATTATCCACAAGAGATGACACTATGTGGGTCAAGTCCAAATCACAGAAGTTGTTTGATAGCACTATAGCATTCAGTTTCTCCATCATAACACCCTCTCATCCAGTTTTTGAAATAATTCTGTTCTTTCGCTTTGCCATTTCTCATGAAATATTGTGCAGATACAGGCAGCATCTGAATTTAAAAAGAAAGAAATCAGTGCAATTTCTGCTATATTTTTTGGTAGTGTTTTTAAATGCACAATTTGAAATCCAGAGGAAAATACAAAGCAAGCCCAGGATGGGAAATTTTTAGCTAGATGGAAAACATACCACATACTCATTTGATGCAATATTGTACATACTCAGGGCAATACTTATTCAGTGTTGAAAAGTTTGATCCTGGCTGCTAAAGCTTCTCCTTCATGTAACTCTTTTGCTGGGGGATGAGGGTCTGTTTGAGAAACACAGACATCAACTTTAAAGAACAAGTGTATAAATTTACTACAGTGTAAAACAGCAAAGAATTACAAGAGAAACAAAGAATTACAAAAGAATAAGCTTAACAATGCACCTAGTCATTACTACAAAGAGTGACTATAGTGATTAAGAAAGATACATCACCAGTTAACCTTTAATATGTTACTATCAACATCGTCCAGACCTGCATGTTAACTGGGGAACGCCAATCACAGTGAAGGGTCAGAGAACCACTCCTGGTAACTGGAAAATCCTATGCAGTGCATCCACATGTAGGTGAGGTCTCCATCTTCCCTGTCAGAAGATCTGTCTTTTATATTGTTAAACAAACAAGCTTGCATCACTTATTTAGTGTGGAAAATGTCTGTCTTTCTTCTCTCCTTGGATTTCACCCAAAGCCTACCAGGGTTCAGACGAAAATCAAGGGAGTCAGTTTGAACCATCTACTGTCGACCAAGGCCAACCATCTACTTCCATGGCCTTGTTCTAAATACAGAAAGATAGATACATTTATATCTCACTAATGAACAGATACAAATCTTCACTAGTAAGCTGGTACCAATATATCTTACTGAGAAGCCTACATGTTCACACAGGTGTAGTCTTATCAAACTACTTATTTTATTAATGATTATATAGAGTTTTGGTTAATAAGCAGGTACCTGGCTTAATATAACATTAGATTGGAAGATTCATCCAGAGGTCGACTTCGCTCAGGACCTGTTGTTCAGCCCTCAGCATTTCAGTAGCAAAGGATGTCAGTATATAATACCAAAACTCAGTGTAAAGAAACCCATTTGCTTTATGGCTAAGATATTTTGAATGCTGTACAATTCTACCATGGCAGCAGGTATATCAGTACTTATATTATAACTACCTTTTACCTTCTTAGGCATTACTTTGATCAGTGGCAACTGTTCTTTCATATTTAAATAGTTAAGGGAAACCAACAATAGCAAAATTATGTACTTATTTTTTAGTATTGCAGGGAAGTCTGTATTATGTTGTCTGAAAATTGGTTTTCAATACAGATACTCAGTACTTCTTATTTTTGCTTTTTCTCCACTTTATTACAGAAAGTATGAAAGCAGTGAGAAAGAAGAAGGAAGGAAAAATTAAAACCAATAAATCAGAAATTAATACATGACTCACTCTTCTGTTTCTTAGTAAGATAGGATTTCAGAATTAAGAACACATATCATTTAATTGTTTCATTAAATATTTTCTACCAGTTCTGTCACTTATATAGCACTGTATCCTACTTTCCAGAAATATATATAGGACAGGTCCTTTGGTCAAAAAGCTCAAATTCAGGCAAATATTGAATGTACAGCTGCTGTTCCACCTGCACTAGATTCCACTAACTAGGAAGATGTAAGTATTAGGCTGCAATGACGTTGGGAGAAGTCAGTAATAATCACTGCCATCCGACTTAGTTAGAGATCCACAAAAATGTTCCCACTAGGAATCACACTTACCTACACCTGGGTCAATCTTGATGCACAAGAGTCTCTCTGTGAAGCTGTAGGGGCTCAGTTAAGTCAAAAGGGCTCCCTGGAAGAGCCATCAGGGCTCTATTAAACAACAAGCTAACACAGGAAGAAGTGTGATGATAATGTACGTGAATTAATTTTTTCCTTTTTTATTTTTGTTTTTTAGCCCTCATATCTTTGATTTTGAAGACTTTTCAGGTAATACCATCTTGTATATACAATATTCAAGCACAATAAAGGAAAGCAAATGGCGGAAAAAAGCACCAAAGTAGATTCTGATCTTTGCCCAACCTTTAATGCTGCTGCAAATAAAAAAGAGAAAGAAAAATATTTCCTACCGTTCTCTTATACAAAAGCAGTACTTTTTGTCAATGAATCAACTGTAAATTGAGCTGAAATTATTCTTTTTTTCAGATAAGTATCAGAAACCCTCTAGTAAAGAGGTGCAGTGGGGAGATGGATCACCTGTGTCGCTCACTGTCTGAATAGCAGCCATTGAGTAAAACTGTTATCTTGGTTGCTAATGGTCGAGAAGTCAATTCCATGAGCCTCACAAAAAAAAACCAATAAAATGAAAGGAGATATATCACATCTGATCCTACCCTTTTTATCTAAACTCCTGAAAGGAAAGCTGAGTTTTAAAGGTTTGTTTGTTTGGCTTACTGTCGGATACAGAACAAAAGGAGGGGGAGAGAGGAAAATTGCAAAGATCTAAATGAAGGGATCTGCCTTTCTCAAATTGTGATTGATGGAGCATTGTGTCTTTAAACTTTGATTGGCATTGAGTGGCATTAATCTGTACATATAGTTTTATTCTATGTTAAGCTATCATACTATTTGCAGTACGGATTTTGCTCTGATACTACCAGGAAGTCTTAGAGTTGCCCCTATTTATTATTATGAAATCCTCCTACATCCTTTCATTTGGTCTGTCCCTCCAGAAGTTATAGCACTGGGATTTATTGAGAGTTTTTTCAAATTTTTTATATGTAATTAATTCTGTTTTTTCTTCTGTCTTTGTAAATTCTATGGGGTTAGACTAGCACCAATTTGCTTCATGAGTCAGAGAACAGAAGCTTATTGGTCTTAAATAATCTGAACTCTCTTTCCAGTCAAACAGTGGTGCTCAAACTTAAACCCCAATGCCTTTTTCTACAAACAGCTACAAACATTTATACAAGCTTGCTTTTCTATATAACACATAACCACACAGTACTTAGCCTTTGCACAGTGAAAAATGTACGCAATGGAGTGTGAACGCCTACAAAACTGCTCCTGCTCCAAGAACAGAGCATGGTACAGACCTCTTCATGCAAAATGCCTACCAACTTGGTTCATCAACCCAGTGTTACCCAGACACCAATCATCTGGACCCTTCCAGCCTAAGGACAGCCTTACCTCCTGGCTGTGCCTGGACTGGAGCTGTCTGCCCTTCAGGGCTGATTGTGAAGTCCCCCACCCACATTTCCCTATTATTCTCTAATCCCTATACCCAGATTACGGTTATAATCTGCTTCCTAAATAGGACAAGCATAAATATGCTTCGCTGAGAACTGATAAGAAAATCTTCCCAATTAGCACTTATCACTGCTTCAGGAGGCAGCGCAGGGGGGAGGGAAAGACTGTACAATTTAGAGCCCACAGCTCTTCGTTTTGAGAGTGACAGTGACAAACACTTAACAGAAAGTTAGCTACAGGGTTTTGCCCAGCAAAAATGCATGGTTGTGTTAGTTGTCATACAAGGCTTTGAATATTTATTAGTAAGTGTAAACAGACCTAAAACATGCATTAAGGTATGATCTTAATTGTTTATAACAAATAGAAACTGTCCTGCCCTACCTAGACATGACCCTGCTGAGTCGGGACCACCTGCGGGCCCACAGAGCTACCTGGCCTCAGCCTGTCCCTTTCCCCATGGATGTGCCTTATGCCTGAGACTGGGGCTGCCCTGGTGCACCCAGGCTCTACCCTGACTCACAATGAGGAGTCCCTGACACTCCTGAAAACCAAAGAGCCACCAGCCCCAGGGGCCACTGGCAGTGAGATGTGATTATTCTGGGTACATCCAGTACACAGGATGAACCAACTGAAATTACCAGGGCATTTCAGGTCTACTATATGTAGGATCTTGTCATGGGTTTACTAGCCCCCTTGGTCCCGAATAAACCCATGACAGATCTGAAGAGGAAAATAGAAAATTTTCTTCTATTTGTAAATGATCTTCACAACTGAATAGCTGCAGATTTCTTTATTGATTTATTTATTTATTTTATTTATTTTTCAATATTTTTAAAGAGTTCTGGAACTTCCAGAAAAGCTTCCATCCCTCTGAGGAATCGCATCAAAAAAAAAAAAAAAGGACAAGTGTAATTCTCCTTAGCTTTTAATTTTGTCCCTAGCAGATCCCAGAAACTTACTGTATGATTTTAGTTGACATCATTTGCTGAAATCACTATTTCTTTTTTTTTTATTTGAGTACACAGATGACTTGGGTAATGCAATTTTATTTCTTTTTTACATAACCCAGGGAAACTCCATATTGGAGAAAAGATATACCATATTCATCATATTAATTACTTTGAAAGACCAGGACTTTATATACAAACCAAACCTCCCACCCCAAAAGAAGCAAAAAAATCAAGAGCCAATGAAAGAAATTATAGAAGAACAATTTTTTTCAGTTCAATCTTCTTTTGTTTTTAATGTCATTGATTGTTCATTCTTTGAAACAGTAACCTGAATGAATTGCTTCACAGACCCAGTGGATACTAGAAAACACAAGTCCTTTAATATTTCTAGTGTTCCTAATGAGCAGAATCTTCTGCATTACCCTTTCCCCATCATTGGCTGGAAAAGCTAAACTAAACTAGGCCAGGGCAAGACATATAGAGCTTGGCAGTCTTCAAATCTCTGGTGAACTATTTCAGGGAGTGCTAATTACAATGCAATAGTGAGAGTAGGAGCTGCTTGTCACTACTGAAACACAAGTCAGCATTTGTAAAAAGTTCACCCTGACAACTGTCTGCGATTTGCACTCCAAAGAGTCCCTTTTAATGTACTGATTCCTATCCAATAGGAAATCTTTTTCCCTTTTGCCACATTAACTGTTAAATGCATGTAGTCTTGTTTGCTCTACCTGCACAGCTAGTTAATATGGTTGTCCATACGCTCATCAGGTCCAGAAAAGAGCAACAAGGCTTGTTCAGGTACTCAAACACAAGGTACTCCTGTGAGGAGAGGCTGAGAGAGCTGGGGTTGTTTAGCCGGGAGAAGAGGAGGCTCAGGGCCGACCTCATCACTCTCTACAACTCCCTGACAGGAAGTTGTAGCCAGGTTGGGGTTGGTCTCCTCCCAGGCACCCAGCAGTAGGACAAGAGGACACGGTCTTAAGCTCTGCCAGGGGAAGTTTAGGTTGGATATCAGGAAGAAATTTTTTACAGAGAGAGTGATCAGACATTGGAATGGGCTGCCCAGGGAGGAGGTAGTAGATTCACGGTACCTGGAAGTTTTTAGGTTAGACTGTTTATTTAACTCATCATCATGGTTTAGTAACCACAGCGGTGTTGGATCAAGGGTTGGACTTGATGATCTTGGAGGTCTTTTCCATCCTGGTTGATTCTATGATTCTATGATCATAGCTGCATGTGTACTTGAGTATTAATCAACAAACAAGGGAAATACAAATCCAAATTTCCAACAGGCAGTTAGTAATATTCCACCCCCACAGCATCATTAACCATGTAATTGAAATGGTTCATACTTCTATTTCCTTTCTGTTTATGACATGATTTTTATGTCTGTCACATATATTTGATTCATGTTAAAAGAAAATTTAAAATTCTTTATTTTACATATTATTTACTTTCAGGAATTTTTTTTCTTTAATGAAAAGTAAACAATGGAGTCCAAATTGAATCAAAATTATATAAAAGCTCAATTAATTTCTGAAGATTTTACAGTTAATGGTGATAACATGAAAAGCATCATTCTAGAGGAGTTGCAAGAGGAAAAAATATGCTAGTCTTTAAGCAGTGTAAGTCAATGGCTAAGTGATGTTTGATATTCATTAAATGGGGAGGTAGCTCATAATCTTGAACTGACGAATGATTAAACTAACACTGAAGTGTTAGATTAAATTTTCTGTGATTGGAAAAACTTTTAACTGGAGGCAAGCCAATCCACTCTAAAGTAAATCGAATCATCTCAGGGGAAAATGAATTACTTTATTGGTCATTATATAAGGGATTTCATTAATCTTTTTGTTCTTGGTTTTGTCTTGAATACACACCTTATTTTTTTCTGACAATGTCTAACATACTGAATGAGAGATCATCCTGACATTTGTAAAATATTAAGAAAAAGGAGAGGGAATTTAAAGTTTATTCCACTGCTGCTTTTGTTTGCTACTAGACAGAAGTAAACAATCTCTGCCATCCTGAAAATCATTGACCACTTCAGCTACAAAAATAAACTTTGTATGTTTTTTTAATATATCTCCCTAGTTACCTGAAAATCATATGAGTTCTTTACAAGAAGAAATTACTACAGAGCTTTGATTGTCATGGTTATTAAGTTTTCAGTATAACCTTCTCCTGGGAAATGGGAGAAGACGTCCCTGGTTGTACCTACCAAACTTCAATATGTTTATGGCATGCAGCATAAAATAATTCACAACATTAAAAAAGAAAAAATAGAAAGGAAGCTATTGAGCAAGATGACATAATGAAAATGAAGTTTGAAGGTCTACATCCTCCAAAAGTGGGAAGAGAAAAGAACAAAGAATAAAACTGAGATTTCAGAAATTCCTGATTTTAACCCAACTCTATTTCAATAAAATCCTTTGTTTGGTAGTCTTATTGACAATAGAAGTAAACCAATACTGAGCACTTAAAGTATAGCATGGTGATTGGCATGGAGAAAGTAGTCAACAGGGAACAATTGTTCCCTGTCTTTTCTGATTAAAAAAATCCATAAATATAAATGAAACCATTTTATTTCAGGTTTTAAAGACCTTGAAACATATTACTTCTTCACACAATCAATAGGTGAGTTATATTTTTACTACAGGATGTTCAAGAAGCAGAATCTTTATGACTGGACGAGCTAACAGTAGAAAATACATCAGGACTATTAAGCATAAAAACAGAACCTCTCACTTCAAGCATTCGCTTGAACCCCCACTATAAATTGCTCAACTCTGGAAGAATATCTCAATATAATATTATCATCTGATTGCCCTAATCTTGTATTATTCACTACATTATCTCCCAGTGGGTAGTATCAGCTATTGTTGGAGACAGGAACCTAAGCAGCAAGGCATTTCAGTCTTATTTATGTAATTGTCATATGCTCCTGAAAATAAATAAACGTGTGTACTGGAAGCTGTTGCTTTTCTCAGATGACTTTTTTTTTTATTTAAAGTGATAAGACATTCATAAAGGAATGCATCTTCGATGTTCATTTTGGGTTTTTTGTGTTTGGGCAACACAAAACAATCACCATACCTCAAATTACTTTCAATCATATTCTTACAGACTATAAACTGAGAATCAAAGACATTTTGTGTTCCTACAGTCAGTAATAAGAAGGAACTGCTAGCCTATGTGCCCATAATGTTACCAGCTGCTTGAAGAATTAGGAAAAAATAAAAACATTTTTATTCCATTAACTTGAAGATAAGAAATTCTGGCGTGCAAGAGGCTTCTTTGGTCTGGAAAACTGAACTTTCCATTTATGTTTTAAGGGTACACATCACTAAAAAAATAGTTTTCTTCAGACATGTAGTGGTAATGTAATTAAAATGGATAGTGTCCTAATGGCTAGTAATGCACATCAAGTAATTTACACATTTCACCTTATAATCCACAATTTGAACTTAGTTGGCAAAAATAATAGAATTACACAGTCAATACCATTACCAATTAAGTATCTGTAACAAAAAGAATAGCTTAGATGTGCTCCTGTTAGCAGACAGATGTAAGAGCAGCCTGGTGAACTCATAGAGGCAGATCAAGAAAGTGCACGCTATGAGAAGTTATACTGTGCTGCTATAATAACAGATAATCAACTAATTTCAGATTTCAATGAACATCTGTGTGAGTTTCAGCTGAATTTCCTGATGAATTGGATTTCTTTTAATTTAAAACTTTTCAGAAAAAAAAAATCTGAACAATTATCAAAACTTTCTGAAGGAGTACAGACATAACATATTCAATTTTTCCTGGTTTCATGCCAGTTTGTGTGCCACACCACCAAAGAGCTAAACCTAGTCAGTTCTGCTAAATAGAAGATGACCGATCCATGACCCTGAAATCAAGTGGCAAGAACTGATTCCCACCCGTGCTTGTTAAAGCTAGTCTTGTGTAAGGCAAATTGCCCATGTATGTCCTGAAAAGCACTCTGCCTTGAATCTCCCCTGGGTCCTTTGTGCTCTATTTGACAAAATTAGTATTTTTTTCTGGAAATATGGGACATGAGGATTTTATGGGTTACTTGAGTATACAGTGCTGTTGAGAGAGAGCTGAAGGACTGTCTAAGGGACAAAAAGACAATACTGGTGGGGGTTTTTTCAGTACTGCCTCTTGAGATGTCTGTCCAGGCCATGAGTGCAGAACCCAGCTCTGCCAACCTTCCCCTCTCCTCAGGCTCTGGTGGCCTGTGCTGCAACCGGCACTGCTTCAGCCTGGCTGGGTAACCTGGGATCAAACTGCTGGGATGGAGACCCTGCCAGTCCTGCTCTGACTCACCAGCCTGATATCCTGTAGCCTCAGACCTGCCATCCCGCTACAGACTTGTTCAGCTGTCACTGGATGGGGCTGGTCCTGATTATCATCCCCCCAGTTTCCTGCATGAGTACTGCGGGAGCAGGCTCTGGTTGCTGCTGTCCCATTTGCCTCGTTGACACCCTTGGCTTCCCATTCCCCTTCCCTTGCAGAACAGTCTGCTCTTGCTGCTGCTTGACAGTTGATCCCAGGACAGTCCCACGGCACCACATCTAGGAATTGAATTAGGGAGATCAAGACAGAGAAAGCCTAGACAGAAGCAGGAAACAAACTAAAATCAGAGCTGTGTGGGTAATCAGTGTTTGTGTGTTCAAGCTTGTTTCCCTGTTCCCCTTTCCTGCAGCAAACCCACCTAGTCTGTGATTCTACCTTGCTATACAGAGCCCTTAAAATGCTGCACAGCCTGGAACCCCTGGTTGTGCTGGCTCCAGCCTCCATTTCCATGTCGTCAGCAGATAGCATAAAAATGGTGAGCCTGTGCCTCTCCAGAGCATGCCTCTGGCCCCTCTAGAAGTGAAAAAATCAGATCACAAAAATTAAGGAGGACAGGTGCCCTCTGAAACCACCCTATCACTCCCCTATCACTCCCTTCCTCAGCAAGACAGGGGAAAGAAAATACAAAAAAATGCTTCTGAGTTGAGACAAGGACAGGGAGAGATCACTCACCAGTTACTATCATGGGCAAAACAGACCCAACTTGGGTAAATTATATCAATCAAATCAAAGTAGGGGAATGAGAAATAGAACCAAAACTTAAAATACCTTTCCCCTACTCCTCCCTTCTTCCTGGACTTAAATCCCAAATTCTCTTCCTCCTCCCATGCAGTGGCACAGAAGAATGGGGAATGGGGGCTGTGGTCAGTTCATACACTGAGAGTTGGGCTCAATGATCCTTATGGGATCAACTCAAGATTTTCTATGATTCTATGTTTTCATAACATAACTTTGAGAAAATTTACATTTTATAGTGTTTTGTTTAAAGAATGTGTAGAAATAACATTCTTCTGCTATTTTTAAATGCAGTTGATTTTGCAGTCCAAAAATTACTGGTTGTCTTAACCGTAAACTTTCTTAATTAGCCTGTAAATTACACTTTAATAACAGTAACCTGATTTAAAATTACATTTTTAAACAGTTAACAAAAGGTACACCATTATTTTAAGTAACAATATAAAAGCCACAATTACCTAATTCCAGGTACAGTAAAGAAAGAAGTGTCTAAAGTCTAATAATATCTAAAATAAAAAGCTCCTGTGGACATTACCTGAAGAGTACTGGACTACACTTTTACACCTGACTAAACTAATATAAGGAGTCATAAGGTACTAAGCACAACATATGAAATTAAAATGTTTAACCAATGCACGATTTTGAAAAAAAGTGATGATGTAATGAGGACAGTGTGGGGGTTTTGAGCAGACAGAGCTTTTATGCTTTGTGAGATTTAGTCAGTTGGGATATACAGTCACTAAGAATGCACAGAACTGTTACTAACAGTAACAGTGTACTGAATTGACAGGACACGACTGTACAAATAGCACGTTTCAGAAGAAATGGCTGATGTTTTTCTGCTATACTATTTTCCATTGGAAAATGTCTTTTCAGCAAAACCAGTTAATTCCACAAGAATATCTATTTCATTGACATTTCTATCAAAGAACTGTATAAACTGTCCATTTTAATAAGGCCAAAAAAATAGATCATTTTTTGCCTCTATATTAATATAATGCAATCATTTTGTCAATAAAAACACACCAAAATATTTCAGCCTTACCCAAACAAATCTATTTTAAATGTACCTAAGCGGAAGCTTTATGTAAAGCCAAATTAATTTTTTTTTTCAATTTTACAGAATACTACTTTTTAATTTCATATATTTAATTCCTTCTGATTCAGAAAATGCAACTGTCAAATATCAGAAGTGTTGTACCTTAAAAAACTCTTGCTCCAATGAACTATGTCTAGTGGATAAAATATGAAGACTTCAAGAAACCAGTAGTAGGAGCACAATTGTTTATAATGACTAATGGTTCTGACTGTTTGATTTGGCTTTGAAAGTGACAGTTTCTCAGTAGGTGATAGGCCATTTATACAAGGATTTCACTTTAACATGTGGCTTCTCCAAGCCCTCCACAACTGACATAGCCAAAATATTTTATCTCTTATTTAAAAGACAAAGTTTAACAAAGAGGCAAAGATAAGTAAATTTTATCTCTTAGTTAAGAAGTAAAATCATTTATCTCTTAGACTTCGAATAAGAATTATATGGAAATGCAAAACATGGAATTTCTGTATTGCTGTTCCTTCTGGTAACTAAACACAGTTCTAAGACACATTAACTGTTTTTCAAAACTACTGATTTCTGGTTCACCCTCCCTTCTTTCCCCCCATTCAGTGTATTTACAGACAACTTCAGAAGTTTTGTTCATAAATTACATCACATTTATAAACTTAGTTTTCTCAATCGTCATTCAGAGAATCCTTAGAATCAGCCTGTAAACCCACTATATTTTAAATCACTGAATACCAAGTCAATATTCACTGAAGGCAGTAGTGATGTACTCCATAAACTTCTTTTTACAGATTTTGCTGTTTTCCTCAGAATGTGAGCTTTCATTTAAAAATAAATTCTCACACCCTTTGGCTGTGGAAATAGCCTTCATTCCCTAAATCAACAGATTTCTGTCTTGTTCTTTCTGCAGTCAAGACAGACTAAACAATATAACACCTGCAGAGGTGTGGATGTCTTTCATCTGAATAGTATTTTAACTTCAAAGTCAGTGTTTGACTCTTTAAATGCTTAGGGCTCAATTTTCAGTTTCTAACAAAGTACAGAGATTTTGCAACCAAAATCACAGTTCAGTTTCCAGTTATTTGTGCTTCAGCAGAGGTAAATCTGATATCGCCTACCTCCCAATGCAGCCTTGAGAACCACCCCAGGGAGCAGCTTTCTGCACAGCTTGTGCTGCACCTGCACTAGGACCAGTCTGGCAGGGAGAGACAGGGTTCCTTCAGCCTGTTTGCTGCACAGGTTTGACAAGAGAATTACAGTCTCGTCCCAAGGTTCACAAGGCAATTTAACAAATAGATTCCAGATGGCCGAACCTGTATTTTTGCACACAGCATCTGACACCGACATGGGATGTTATATAATTTCACTTTGACCAGATAATAAAATGTCCTTTTCTTTTGTTTGTTTTACACAGGTGAGTGAAAACCAAATCAAACTGAACTGTATGTAAATAAATTTTGCCCTTCATTCTATACAGTTCTTAATTCCCACACACAATTATAACTATTTTTACAGCGTTAAAGACTCACTGACTTCTCACGGAAAATATTCACAGACATTCAATAGTGGGAAACAATCTGTCCCCTCATGAATTATAATGACAAACAGCCTCCAATCTACCCTGGTGGAAACATTGATTAATATGATTTTTCTTATGTTTCACACATGGGATAAAAATCTTTTGTATAGACTTTCTTGTAAAAGAAGAGAGGGTATATTGACAAACATTACAATATTATTGTAAGTTTTTCTGAAAAAACTTAAAGTAGAAAGCATTTGAGACAAAATTAAATGCAGTATTAAAATCGTAGGGGAACTTTCTGAGTACCCTGTAGCACAAAATAATGCTGAGACTGTCTCTTGGATTCCAAGTAATTCAGGTAAGTATCTGAAGTGTGATGAAACACCTCCAAAATTAATGTATGGTTATGTTGTATGAGTGCTTCGGCCCCATTTACTCCCATTTTCTAGGACTGTTTATGTCTTGTGGATCTTAATTTCTTTTGTCACCACAAAGTAACCTAAATTTCTCTGGACCAGGTAGACTTAGGGGAGTATCCCTGGCCTAGGATAAAAAGCATTTACCTCCATGTTGCTGAGAACAGGTAAGTCAGTTTTAGTGAAAACTGTGAGAAATGCTGCAGAGATCACTGTGGCAGAAACAGCACCTGTAAAATTAGAAATTTTAACAGGTTGAGAATTCAGCTTTAAAGATTCACATAAAATATTTTGTCCCATAATAATAATAGAACTCCTCAGAAACTTATGTTTTCAAGTAAAAGAAAGTATTTTGCGTCAAGAATTTTGTAACATAGTTTTGGAAAACTAATGGGCTGAGGCAAAGACAGGGAGATCCTGTGCCAATTACAGTCACAGATAAAACAGACTTGAGAAAATGAATTCAATTTCTTTACAAATAAAATAAATATGGAGGGTGAGATACAAATGGAAATTCCCTCCACCCCTTCTTCCCAGGCTTTTACTTCACTCATTCATTCCTAGCTCTGACCCTGCCCAATCCTGAGCAGTGGGGGTGGGGAGTGGGAGTTATGGTCAGTTCATGACAGTTCCTCTCTGTCACTCCTTCCTCACACTTCTTGCTCCTGCATGAGCTCCTTTGCATGGGCTGTAACTCCTGCCAGGAGCCTGCTATATTGTGGTCTCTCCTCCAAGCTGCAGCTGTCTTCAGGGAATATCCATCTGCCATGGCATGGGGTCCTCCACGAGCTGCAGTGGGGATATCTGTTTCACCATCATCCTCCGTGGGCTGCAGGGGACATCCTACTTCACTTTAGCCACTCCAAGGACTGCAGCAATATCTCAGCTCTGTTACCTGAAGCACTTCCCCGCACCCCGACTTCTTCCCTGACCTTTGTGTCTGCAGGATGGTTTCTCACCTTTCTTTTTTTTCTCCCTCACTCCTTTCCCACACAGATTGCCATGCAGCATTTTGCCTTTTCCTTATACGTTTTCCTGGAGGCACCACCAGCATCATTGATGGAACTATATGAAATGTCTAGCACGGGGCAGCCCCTGGCCTTTCCGCAGAGACCAGCACTGCAGTTCCTCCCTCTACTACCACCAGCTGGCCACCAATACCCAGTACAGTTACAAAAAAATCTGATACCTGCTTTATGAAAAATACAAAATAGTTTTCAATTAGTGTTTTCAATTAGCATTTTCACTTTTTCAATACAAATTTCCCAGAAAGGAGTAAGCTGTTTTTATATTACACTATAACTTTCTTCCTTCCTTGCATTTTAATGTTCACAGGATTACTTTTTTTCATTTTCCAAGAGAAAAAGCAGATTTTTCCTGTCTGTGATTAAAAGAACCATAAAATTACTGCTTAAAACCCCCTATACGTTCTATTCTGTATTCTGCAAATGTTCTTAATTAGTTCACTGGCTGAAGTGGCAGAATTCATTAAAAGACTGGGGTTTTTTTGGTGTTTTGTTTTCTTAATTAGAAGTCAAAAATCTTTGGAACTGTAACAAACAGAAATAGATGTATAACATATCTACAAGGTAGGTATGAAAGAAACATACAGCTCATAGCTATTGGAATATGTAGATGTAAAAAAATTTTAAAAGTGTATTTTTAGAAGAGCAAGCCATTAGAGAGTGTTAGAAACAAGGATTTTACTCTGGCTTAATCAGCAGATAACATAATTTTAATAGCACATAACTGCTTTTTCGTAAGTACAAGAATAATTAATAGGTTAGGACTGAACAGAAAATGAAGAGTACCTGCTGTTCTGTTTATTCTTGTGACACTAATAACTCTAAAAGTGCCCCATTTTATGGGACTTAACTCACATACGCACTATGTTACCATTTATGCAACTAATAAAATTAATTTCAGTAGAGAATGACCCACAAAATATCTCTATTCTCAGGAGGTGGAAGGAGGAAAAAGCTATACATAAGGAACAGAAAAACAAAGACTAATGGAGGAATTTTAAAAATTACAAATATAAGAGAATTCACCTCTCTGTGTCCTTCTGTGCCTGATGGTGGATTTCAGACTGATTTTAGAGGTGAAGACCTGCAGTAATTGACCTTGAAAAGTCATATCAATTTTCCTATTAACCACTTGTAAATAGAATCAGTTCCTAATTCCACACAAGGTAAGGAAGTTGCTTTGGCTATGGTATATGCAGAGTCATTAATTTAGAGGCAGAAGGTAGCATTATTTCTGTATTTTTAGTATGTCTGGAAGAGTGAACAGAGGAACTGTAGCCTATAACTACAGCTTCTTCTGTAATAATGCAGCTAATTAATACCAATCCATTATGTCATTTATACTATATAAAACTTAACTTTTCTTTCAAGAGCCAGATGCACTGTTCAATAATCACTCAGTGCAAAAGAGTTTTACACTTTTAAAACTCAATGCCTGAGTTTTAGCTGATCAGTATTGTATGACATCGACATCTGTGCACTCCAACTGGTTCCAAATGCCTTTTTAAAAAAGTTGAGGTTTTTTTAAACTGCATTTATTTGATTAGAGTTGTAGAGGTAATTTTGCAGCAACCTTACACTGCTATTTTTAGTCTCACTTTAGATTAAAACTAACCTTCTTATTCGTTCAAGCAAATCTACAACACTGGGTTGTTTATAAATTAAATTGGTGACAGTAGCTACTGTGTCACTGGCAATGCTGAAGAACTAGAAAGGCACAAAGGGCAAAATTTGCAAAGCAGACTTAGATGTGTATTTGTCATGTTAGGCACCACTAGGAATTAAAAAATCTAACGTTATTTGCCACCTACAATCCCAAATTTCTCTTTTTGCAGGGAACAACAAACAGATTTTGCGCTTAGTTTACAACTAAGTTTGAGACTTAGTTGCAAAAGTATTTTATTTATCTACATGCTGTGATTCAGTAGGCGTGCTCAGAGCTTCTGATTCTGCATAAATGATGCTAATTAACTACTGCTTAATAAATAATTAGAGTTTCTATAAGAAACATGAAAGATCAGATTAAATTCCTTTCTTTGACCTAGAGTATGAATTTGTAGTTTAGTTTCTCATATTGTCCTTTCTTGTATGCAGCGCAGGCAGCAACTTACTTATTCTTGCTCTAGTTTGCTTGATGCACACTAAAACACTTGGATTGCCAGAAAATAACAATGACTCTGTGGACAGATGATTAGCACAATCGCCAGGGCTCCAGATCCTCATTAACATCCTTCTCGCTGCAAAGAAGTCTAACAAGAGAGAGTTTGCCACACCATAATACACCTCAAAGAGACATACAGAGTCAATTCATGCATAAAAACATGTTTCACACAAAT
Source organism: Pachyramphus minor (assembly GCA_013397135.1). Classification (NCBI taxonomy): domain Eukaryota; kingdom Metazoa; phylum Chordata; class Aves; order Passeriformes; family Tyrannidae; genus Pachyramphus; species Pachyramphus minor. The sequence continues at coordinate 238,972 of VYXB01000868.1, read as the reverse complement.
AAAAGGAAAATTAAAATTAATAGAATATGGAAAACCAAATTTTTAATTAAGAGAAATGTCTGTCAAGACTATCCAGTGTCCAAAGTGGGAATACTGCTGTGCAGACATAAAGACCTCTCCCTAAAAGTTAGATGTCAAGTTATTGGATTAATCAGTTCAACTCTGGTTGAACTAGTGCATGATATTTCTTAATAGTTGGCCTCAGGCAGGTGAATGCCCGAGCTTTATGCCTAGGAGTCTGCCTCCATCTGTGATCGTAAAGCATGCATCCCTCTACATTTATGGACCTTGCACATATATCCTTATAAATAGATCACCAGGTCCCTGAGGGCACTACCAGGCCTTATCGTCCCTGCCTAGCCCCATCTGTTCCCCACCCCACCACCTATTGGCCCAGGAGTTCCATTTCAGTCCACATGGGGGTCCATCAGTCCCTGCCCCAGCCATGACTCTGGAATGTTATTCTCCAGTCCCCTCACTGGACCTGCCTCACAGAAGGACCTTGACTCTTCTCTGCAGATAGTTCACCTCCTGGGTAGACCCTAAGGCACTCACCTCCTTTTAACTCTTGCTGGTGCCCCTTATTGGCCTCTGGCCCTGGCTCATCCCTTGCCACGCCTGGGGTTGCCAGCGACCCTTTTACCAGCACCTGGCACTGCCCACCCCATGGGCCTGCCCCCTTTGAGAAGGGCACAGCCTGTGATGTTGTCACCCACTCTTACATGTATATCCTACAAGCTAAATTGAGAGTTATGTGTTTTACTAGGTACATTAACAGGATACTGCGACACTTATTAATCTTAGACTAAATTTCTGTTGGAATTATAGGTTCAGCTACTTGCTGAACAATAAGGCCATCGATGTTCCTCAGGGAGAGCAAAAGAAACCCAACTGAACCTAGGTCTGGTCAAAGACAATAGATGGAAGCAGACTGGAATGAGATTCTTGATTAGGAAAACAATTCACCTGTATGTCAGCAAATCCTTGCCTGGATAAAAAGTGGGACAGAAAAATCCTTACTCTTGAACTGACAGAGAAAATCTTGGTATCCAGTGGGAAATGTTTGCAATATTTAGAACACATTTCTAAAAGACAGAAATTTATAGGTTTCTTTCCAGACTTTATAGAAATGTCTTATATTCCCTCACATCTTAAATATGTAAGTTTGAAACCAAGTGTTTCACAGATATACTGACAAATCACGATTTCCTCTCCTCCCTTCCCCATCCTTCCCCTCCCTTTCCCTCCCCTCCTTTTTATTCTTTCTCTTCTCTTTTCTCCTCACTTTTTTGTGTGTCACTAGAAAGAATTTTTTGGCATATTAAATTGGTTTGAACATTTTGGTCTGTTATATCTTTCACAAAAGGTGCATCCTCTACAATAAAGGCAGCAGAACTGTTGGTTAAACAAGCAGCCAATTTCTCTAGAAAATATTTACTTGCCCCTGAGTAAATTAATTAAATTATCATATTCACCAAATAAGGCAACAATCTCATGAACTCTGCAGTAACATCACTTGGGTCACTAGAAGTGTCAAAAAGTACCAATTAGAAAAAGTATTCCCTGTGGGCTAAAATCTCAGACATACTCAGGCATATGCCTACATAAAGAACAAGTTTCTAATATAAATCCTGTAATCAGTACCACCTATTTCTGCTTAAGGTCATGTTTCTGCTCCCAGACATATGTAAAGCCAGTACTGTCTTAAGTCAGGAAGCTGGTCAGAGCTCAGCTCAACCTGAAGCTTACACAGTCCTACAAATCACTCTTGCCAGCAGCCTGAATCAATAGCAGGTATTGAATACACTCAAAGACAGAATCTTCCTAAAGCACTGTCAGACATATGATTATGTCACCCCAGAAAAGTTATATATACCTAAAGCATAATAATTTTCCACTGTAATTGTGTAAACAGGGGAGGATTCCTGCCTAATCAGAGCTAGACAAATGACAGAACTGTTCCTTCCCTTCGGTTCAACATTGGCTGGCCTACAGCAGTTGCCTTCTGAAAAATCTTGGCTAAAGTATGTACCTTGTGACAATAAGACATCTAAGAATCGGTCGTTGCAAAGCCAAAATACCTTAAAGGACCTGGACTTGCAATATTATTTCCCCTAGGCTATTTTTTTTCCTTCAGATATGTATTTCACTGGATTTCTGAGCTTCACTCGGGAACATGGGAAATTACCACAGCCATTGAAGTTTCTAACGCTTGAGACCTTTGTTACAAATGTTCCAAAATGTGGTTCAGAAATATAATCTGTGATCTCCATTGATCATAAATGACATTCTACCTGACAAATGGAATAGCTATTGATATGGTTTAACCCCAGTCAGTAACTAACCCCCCTGCAGCAACTCACACCTTCACCAGCAGGATGGGGGAGACAATCCAAAGAGTAAAAGTGAGAAAACTCATGGGTTGAGATAAAGACAGTTTAACAGGTAAAGCTGCACACACCAGCAAAACAAAACAAGGACTTCACTCACCACTTCCCGTGGGCAGACAGGTGTTCAGCCCCACCCACGAAAGCCAGATTCTGTCACGTGCGGTGGTGAATTGAGAAGACAAACACCATCACTCTGAGTATTTTCCCCCCACTTCCTTCTTTTTCACCCAGCTTTATATGCTGAGCAAGAAATCATATGTGTCCCATGGGTCAGTTGGGATCAGCTGTCTTGGCTGTATCCCCTTCTAGCTCCTTGTGCACTCCCAGCCTGCTCACTGCTGGGGTGCGGTGGGGTGAGAGGTAGAAAAGGCCTCGATACTAAGTGCTACTCCAGAAGAACAAAAACATCTCTGTATTAGAAGCACTGTTTCCATCACAAATCAAAACACATCTCCATAGTAGCTACTATGAATAAAATTAACTCTCTTTCAGCCAAACCCAGAGCAGCCACTTATGTTAAATGTTTTAAAAGTCTCTATCATTTTACTTGTCTCTTCAGTTAAGGTAGATTGACAGATCTTCTGATTCTCCTCTACTGTAATATGAAACATTTAGATACTAAAAACATACTGCAGGCTGTTGTGGCACTCCAGTTAGGTGAACAGAGCACAGTAGCCCTTATTCTCATTTATTGCTGTTTGTTTGAAACTCTCCTGGCATTTTACAGGCAATAGAGAAAGCAATGAACCTTACTTTCTCACAGATCTACAGTTTTAGGGGCTTTGTTTATGTTAAAGAAAGCTTTTTCCTTTGTAAAAGAAGTTATAATCATACATTTTTTCTACTCTGACTCTTGGTTTCAACATACACAATGAAGAATCCAGATGTGGCAGGAACTTGCAAGTTTAAAAAATGTTTCATTTCATATAAACCTAAAATTTTTATTTATCACTCCCTGGTGAAACTCAGGAACTGCTGGTCAATTAATAGATGCACCATATCAAGCAGGAAACATTTTAGGAAATGCTATACACTAACAAAGTCATGGGTTGCATAAGTTTCCAGAAGAGATTTGGATCAGAAGTGAATGTTGTTCTTCAAGAAAGTCCTAAAATAGTTCTAACTTACCAGATGAATCGAAGATATTTAAAACTCCTTTAGAAATCTAGGGTTTTTTTCATCTGGGAACTGGTTAAATTACAGAGTAGAATGCTCTCAATTTACTAAATATCTGATAATTGTATCTCATTGTTTCATGGGTTTGTATCCTATTTTCAATGTATAATATGATCAATGAGTTCTTCTTTAAAAATAATTTGATATATTGGTAAAAAAACCAAAAAACCCTATTCCTCAAAACTGGATGAAAATATATAAGTTTAAAGAGAGAGAATATCAAAAGAGAGAGTAGAGGAGTGACAAAGTTGACCAGACACAGTTTGGTTGTTGATGCTGTTTTTAATAGCACCCTCAGGTATTAAATTCTGGCAACCAAAGGTTCTGTCTGTAAGTCAGTTGTGATCTTTAACATGAACAAATATAACAGGCCAAGCTATAAGTTCAAAAGTAGATCTGTACTATTTACTTGGAACTGGCAGAAAATGGCATCATAAATCTTATACTTCAGTTGACTTAGCATGATGCCTTTTTTTGTGCTGAAATGGTATGAGCTTTGTGAGCTACTTGGATTTTAAGGTATTTGTACATAAGCTTTGCTTCCCTGGTTTTGTTTTGTCCTCAGAAAAAGTTTTATTGTGTGTGTGAGTGTCTCCATACAAACTAAGTCAGGCAGAAAGTACAAATCAATGACTTTGAAAAAGCAGCAGCCTCTCCTGAAAATGACAGGACCTGGGGACATGTAAGTCTCTAAAGACACACAGTCATCTTCAAGCACTGTACAAAATTCTTTAATGATTGTTCACTGCAGTTGTACACTTGATATGATGACTCAAAAGAATGATTTGGTGAATGGAAGAGTAGCCTCACTAAATAGACTAGTAATATGAGAAAATTGTAAGTTTTTAGGCAGAACATTTAGAATTGACTTGGCATGCTTCCTAGTGTCATAGACTCCTGTAGGATATTAAAAAAATTAAAACAAGGTAATTCATAAAATAGATTGTGAATTTATAGAAATAAACCCACAGAATGGTTAGTATTCTAGACATTATGAAATCAATGTAAACTATTCTAACACAAAAAACTGCCCCAAACCTTTCAAACTTGAGATATGTTGTGGGTGTTTCCACAGCATCCAGTGAGATTTTACCTTCTCAATAAACTAAAATATTATTAGAGCTTCACTAATTATTTGTATACTTTCCATTGCATAATAAGAGATTATACTCTTTAAAGCAAAATAGCAAAAAGGACAGTTTGCTGTGTCAGGATAATGAAGTCTTCACTACATTCTAGTCTAGTTTTCTTCTTTTTTTTTTTTTTTTTAATGGGGGAAGCTATAGCAAATTTGCTAATGTTAATAGGCAGTGGAGAGACTTAAAATAATCATGTACCCTAAGGACATGCATTAAAGAACAAGCTCATGCATTTTTTACCCTGGAGGCGATGTTACATTTGTGGGTCACTGATTCAGCAAGACTGAGATAGAAACAGCTAACCTGAACACCGAGTCTTTCAATAGGGAGAGAGAGGTTAAACAGGGCCTGGCTAACCTTTACAACACTAACTACTATATACAAATTGCTTTGACAAAACTGCATCCTGAAGCTGATGGCATTCAATGCCTTTGCCATATGAGGGCATTCTACTTCCCTAAAAAGCTGGAATTTTGGTTTCTAGCAATGAATCAAATTTTTTTGCTTTGTTTTGTTTTCTGTCCAAAGGCTGGTTTAAAAGGCTAACAAGAGGGAACAACTGCCACATTGCTGCCAAGAGTATTAATTGAGATGAGCGCTGGGGCCTTCATGTCTCAGGCATGCTTCCCACAGCTCTCTTCTATTTCTGGGAGCAAAAGCAGGGTTTTACTCACAAGTATCTTCAAGACTTCTACAGACTCCAGTAAGGATAAAATTAAAAGCTTTTCTTTTTGCAACCTTTTAAGTTAAACTTTCTTTCCACTTGGGAAATTGGCATTTCTTCCCTTGCCCATTAACTTCCTCAGGTTTCTATAAAGTTCCTGGTGAAAATATGACCACAAGTTCTCTTCTGTTCCCTTATGGCCTCATGTGATATGTGAGAAAGTATGTGGATGGTCTTGTGAGATATTCCTTCTTTAGTAACTCTGCTTTGGGGCCAGACAGGCAATAAATAAAATTCAAACCTACTTAAAGCTATTTTAGTTTTCTGGAGCCCCTAAATCAGGATTCGTAACCATCTGGACAAAGCTTTTTAAGAAAAACTGACTATTTATACATTATGATCTTCATTTTTTCAGAGAAGAAAGATGGCTGGAAAATGAGGAATGCAGAAACACAGAATCATAGTATATGCTAAGTTGGAAGGGATCCACAAGGATAATCAAAGTTCTACACCTGGTCCTGCACAGGATCATGGCCAAGAGTCACAACTCGTGTCTGAGAGTATTGTCCCAATGCTTCTTGAACTCTCTCAGGCTTGGTGCTGTGACCAGTTCCCTGGGGAGCCTGTTCCAGTGCCCAAACACCCTCTGGGTGAAAAACCTTTTTCTAATATCCAACCTAAACCTCCCCTGACGCAACTTCAGGCCATTCCCTCAGATCCTACTACTGGTCACCACAGAGAAGAGATCAGTGGCTGCCCCTCCTCTTCATCTCACAAGGAAGTTGTAGACTGTGATAGTCTCCTTAGTCTCCTCTTCTCCAGGCTGAAGTCACCTCCTACAGCTTCCCCTCAAGGCCCTTCACCACCTACTTACCCTCCTTTGGACACTCTCTAACAGCTTAATATCTTTCTTTTATTGTCGTGCCCAAACCTGCTCACAATATTCAAGGTGAGGCCTCACCAGTGCAGAGCAGAGCGGGACAATCCCCTCCCTTGACTGGCTGGTGATGCTTTGCCTGATGCCCCCAGGACACAGTTGGCCCTCCTGGCTGCCAGGGCACTGCTGACTCATATTCAACTTGTCATCAACCAGGACCCCCAGGCCCCTTTCCATGGCACTGCTTTCCAGCATCTCATTCTCCAGTCTGTATGTACATCTGGGGTTGCCCCATTCCAGCTGCAGAATCTGGCGCTTGTCTTTGTTGAATTTCATATGGTTGGTTATTGCCCAGTCCTCTAATTTGTCAAGATCTGCTTTCCAGGGAGTCAAAGGCTCCTCCCAGTTTACTATAATGAGCAAACCCATTTAGTATACCTTCAAGTCCTGCATCCAAATAATCTTGCTGTCTTTTTCTGATCTTGAGATCATAATACTGGGATTGCTCACTTACCTCTTTCACAGGAGAAACTGGTTCATGTAGCATTTTAGAAGTCTTCACCTCAGCAATATTGGAGATCTTTCTGAAGAACCGCTAGAACTGAGACTCTGAAGCCCTTTGAGTATATTCATCAGCAAATTAGGTGTTGACAGAGCTTATACTGGGACACTGACTAGAAAAACCCAAGCCAAACCAAATCAAAGCACAACGTTCAGCTGATTATGAAGAACTCAAACAATAGTTTTGAATTACTAAAAGATAAAAGAGTAAAAAATGAAATATTGAAATAGTTCATTCTTGTACTTGCAAAACATTGTTTTTCATTCATGTGGAAGTAGAATTACTTTGATGAACAGAAGTATCCCTAGGAAACATAATTAAGCAATCTAGTCTCATCTTCTCCACTTCCCTAATTCAAAATAGGTCCTTTGACCAATTTTTCTCAGTGTCTCAATAATTTCTTTCATGTGTCTATAAATAATTTTATATAAAACAAATCAGTTTCAACATATTATGCAAACAACTCAGTGTCTCTTACAGCTGCTTTAAGCAAGAAAAAGGTGTCAAAGATGAGACAGACAGGGAAGCTTTTTACTGAATCTCCAATATCCCATTCTAGCAGGAATACCAACTAGGCTGGAAGTGGAAGGGGAGATCAGCTCCATATTTCTGGTGTGGCATGAGGTCTATAACATTAAAACTTTACCATGCAAACCTAAAGTTTTGCTTTTGCTAGAAATGCTCAGAGAGAAAAAAAAAATTAAAAAGCATCATAAACCATTAGCTTTTACATGAGTTAAAGGAACAAAGTTTGGAACAAACCTGAACTGGCCTTTTTTTTCTCGTTCATTCCTTTCTAGGTCTCCCTGAAAATTTTTAAAACAAACTTAACTTATATTGCCAGTAGTTATCATTCTCCTTTTCAGAGGGAAAAAAAAATCCATTATTTTCCTTTATTAAATTAACATTCATAAAATCTGGTATTTTTAGGTCAATTTTACTTAAATATTTAAATAGCTTCAACTTGCTTTTTCACAGGAAACCTCAGAGTACTGGGTTTTGCATTTGGAATAGAAAGTGGTGACTGTTACGGTCTTTGTTTCTCCAATTGGTGAATTCCATTAATTTATTCTAATCTCTAAAAATGTGATGACTTACCTCCTTTCTCACAAAGTTAGATAGTTAAATTGTGAAGGTCAGAGTAACTCTGGCCCTGCTCAGTCAATGACTGGAAAACACTAGATGAAACATTAAATGTGACTCAGTGTTCGTTCTATAAGGAGCAATTGCCAAGAGCAGAACCGTGGGTGTAGGTACTTATTGTGTTCAGGCTTCAGTAAGCTTCATCATGATAATTAATTCATGAGATAAGGAAGGTATACATGATTAAGGTCATTTCAACACCAAACAAAAAGTGAGAAGTTGTCTCTTAGTCCTGGTGTTCGTGTATAGGTTGCTATTTTTAAGTCCAAGTTCACAGGGGAGTCTAGAAACCAAAGGCTGTTTTGATGATTTGTGCGATATATCTTCAAATGAAGAAGCAAATATGATGGAAATCTCCCTAGGGGGTTAGTTCTGCCTGCAGGCATAACCTCTTTCTTCTTTGGATTTAGTTTCAATTAACTCCTCGTCAGCTCTGTGCTGAGCTCAGCAAGGCACCAGACCAGTCAGCAGTCTTCATAAATTGTGACAAATAAACGTATTTGAGTATAATCTGAATAATGTACCAGAGCCCATCATATCCTAGCCTTTCTTCCATGTTGGATTGCTAACCACAGGTAGGATGATTCAGTGTGACTCTGCATTTTTTATGGTTATTTATGCTCCCACGCAGTGTCTGCAAAAAGATACCTTCTCTAATCTTTTCAGTGGCAGTGAATGGATCTCTAGATATTTGGTTTATATGTTTTTATGGTCTCCATTATTTTACTTTCTCTCTTTCTTTAGGTTTTCTTAGTAACATCTAATTCACTGTATTCTCAAGACATGCAAGTCACTTATTACCACTAGAGTCAGCAACTATATCTATATTTATTCTTGTAAAAGTTTGACCCAGGTGACTCGTTTAAATGCAGCCATAAAAAAATGTTTATCTGGAACAAGGTACATCTTAGAATGCATTTGAAAACTGTCTGGAGCTGACTGACAAAAGTGACATCTTTAAATGTTACCTCTAGCCATGATCTGATATTAAAACACATTTTATGTACTGTCACTTGAAAGCCAGCTTCTGTTCTACTTTCATAGGGTTGTTTGGTATGTCAGAAACTGTGATAAAAGACACTGCCTAGGTTGAAGCTTTCTACAAAAAAAAAAGCAGCATCTCATCCAAGAACATGATGATGAGACAAACCTTTTAAAAACAAGCCCAAAACTAATCAGAAGAATGCCTGAGTGATCTGAACTTATTCTATCTGCTTAATGGAATGGGAACCTAGACTAGTATTCGTAGTATAGGAAAGATACCTCAGAAATTACTTCAGAAGTCTTTTTACGGACCTATCACGTTCCTACAGAAAATGTTCATTTATAAATTTTGCATGAATCTGACAGAAGTCTGGGAGAAATCCTTATGAAATTCCTCAATACATGTAGGTTTGTTTTTCTTTCACTGACTAACACCTGGGAAGGTTCTAAGGAACCTAAGTGATATCCAGTTTCTTCTTACATATCAAGCAGGATGCAGAAAGTTATTGAGCCAGTTGCAGAAGCATATCATATAGAACATAGCTCTTAGGAAAATCAAAATGGACGATGGGAGTGACCTCTCTCCATCCAACAACATACCATTTTAGTAAGTAGTCTAAGATACCACTTCCCTCCAAAAAAAGTTCTTTTCACTGTACTTACTATACAAGTTAATATCAACCTAGCATTGTAATAAAGGTAACAATTTCCAGGTGTGTTTGTCACTGCTGGAAAGGTTGGTTTCCTCCATTTTAGGTACTACAGAAAGAACACAGACTAAATTTTTTACTGGTGGTGTGGTTTAAGATGAGCTGGAAATTAGGCACCATGCAGCCAGTCGCTCAACCTCCCTCTCTTCCCCCCTGCCCTGCTGGAATGGGGAGGAGAATCAAAAGTAAAACGTTTAAGCTGAGATAAGAACAGTTTAATAATTGAAAAAAAAGTAAAATACAATAATAATGGTAAATTATAATAATAATTATAATAAAAAAGGGAAAGAAAAGAAAAACAAACAAGTGATGTACAACACAATTTCTCACCATCTGCTGATTGACTCCAGACCCCCTTCCAGGTAACTCCCCCACTTTATCTAAAGGGCATGAATATGCCCTTTAGATATGCCTTTGGAATATGCCTTTGGCCAGTTTGGGTCACCTGTCCCAGTTCTACTTCCTCACAGTTTCTTTTCTGTATCTTCTCACTGACAGAGCATGAGACACACACACACACACACACACACACACACACACACACACAAATAGCCCTTGATTTAGGATAAACACAACTTAGCAAAAATCAAACCATCAGTGTGTTATCAATATTATTCTCATTCTGAATCCAAAACACAGCAATATACCAGCTACTGAGAAGAAATTAACTCTATCCCAGCCAAAACCAAGACAACTGGCTTTTGTTTATAGCAGTGAGGATATTGCATGATGAAATGTGGTCTAAGAAAACCTTAAAGCAAGCACTCATTTTATTATCATTATTATTATTCTAATTCTTATAAGCAAGTGAGAAAATAGATTAAACTGGCTAAGAGCAAGCATGGCATCTACTAAAATTAGTACATATTGGTAGCCAAGTGGCAGAGCAGAATCTATTGCAGGACTATGGATATACTTTCTTTTCTAAGTCTCATGGTGCTCAGCATTTTCATTAATAACCAGGATAGTGGAATAAAATGATGAGAAAATGATAAAATTACATTGGTCAGGAAGGGGACTCATGCCCTTTGGAAGATAGCTTCACGGTTCAAAATTATCTCTGCAGTCTGCCATGATCATCAGTTTTAAAGTCTTGATATCAATGATAACACCAAACAGAGAGTACTTGCTAGGTAGACAAACGATGGAGAAGATTGCACTCATCATCATCCTCATGGCTTGGCTTCATGAATGAAGATTTGGGAAGGGCTCTACCCACTCTTGCTGCAGGCTTGCTGGTGGCTGAAAAGGCCAATGCGCGACAGACAAGTCCAGTTGCAAAAGGCACAGCAGAGACTCCCCAGGCGGCATCGACTGGATACGATTCTTTCTGCGTTGTCTTTTCTCCTCAAGAGTGATCCTGCTTGGGATCTCAAAGGAGGTAGCAGCATTATAGGTGGTTTGTCTCCAGGCCTCCCGATTGGAGGCCAGAGCAGACCAATGGTGATGATCAATATGGTCAAGGTTGAGATGTTGTTTCAGGGAGTCCTTGTATCTCCTTTTCGGGGCTCCTCTCTTGTGGCAGCTGGTGGCGAGTTCACCGTAGAGCACGATCTTAGGGAGGCAGTGATCCTTCATCCTGGAGACGTGCCCTGCCCAACGCAGCTGTGTTCTCAGCAGCATGGCCTCGATACTCCTGACTGCAGCCTGTTCAAGAACAGACATATTGGTCACATAGTCCTTCCAGTGGATGTTTAGGATTGTACGGAGGCAGCGTTGATGGAACCGTTCTAAGAGTCGCAAGAGATGGCGGTAAACGACCCATGATACAGAGCCATATAAAAGAGTAGACAGTACGATGTGCTTTTCCTCAGATGTTTCGCCAAACTCTTTTATGGAGTCTACCGAAAGCACTGTATGCCTTTGCCAGCCTGTTGTCTATCTCTTTGTCAATCTTACTGTCTGAGGAGATGATGCTTCCCAGGTAATTAAACTGCTGGACTGCTTTGAGTTCTGACTTGCCAGTGGTGATACAGGGATGATGGAAGACTTCCTGAGGTGCAGGTTGATAGAAAACTCCTGTCTTCTCCAAGCTGACTTCCAGCCCAAAAAGCTCAGCAGCCTCTGCAAAGCAGGATGTTAAACGCTACAGATCTACTTCTGTGTGAGCGACGAGGGCAGCATCGTCAGCGTAAAGCAGCTCACGGACGAGATGGTTTAGGGTCTTGTTGTGGACCTTCAGTTGCCTCAGGTTGAACAGGCTTCCATCAGTACAATATCGGATGTAGATCCCGTTTTCTTCATCAAGATCTGCTGTCGCCCTTTGGAGCATCATCCTGAAGAAGAGTGTGAATAGAGTTGGTGCAAGAACAGAGCCCTGTTTCATGCCATTGGTTATTTGAAAGGACTCAGAGAGTGTATCACCATATCTCACTTGGCTGCACTGGCCCTCATGGAGCAGGGTGATCATTTTAAGGAACTTGGGGGGGCATCCTAAACATTCCAGAATCTGCCATAGACCTTTTCTGCTCACAGTATCAAAAGCTTTGGTGAGATCAGCAAAGGTTACATAAAGTAATCTGTTCTGTTCCCTGCACTTCTCTTACAGCTGTCTGAGCACAAATACCATGTCTGTGGTACTCCTATTGGCTCTGAAAACACATTGGCTTTCCAGTAGAAGTTCTTCTGGTACAGTGGGTATTAATCTGTTCAGAAGAATTCTTGTAATGATTTTGCCCTCAACGTTTGCTAGGTAGACAAATGATGGAGAAGATTGTACTAAGAGGTAGCTAGTAGAAATGGGAAAGGCTTTGCTCAGTATAAAACACTGATATCACAGTGGCACATAAGAAAAAATTGTTATGAAAATTACACCATCAAAATCACTGAAGAATTTAGAAAATTTGAATGTCAAGGCAAGTTAAAGGAATGTGCCTCTGATTAGAAAAGGCTGTGACTGAATTTTCCAATATAAAAGATTGCTATTAGAGAGCATGATCAATTGTTCATTATGTTGCATGAGTGCAGTACATTAAGTATTCAAGTTAATTTACAGCAAAGAAAATTTTGGATAAATCAGGACACTGATCTATGCTTCTAAACATGCTTCTAGAAACATGCTTCTAAATATAAGACTAGCCAGAAGAGGCTGTTTAATAGGCTGCAGAACAGCATAATTTCAAGATTTAAGAGAAATCACACAAGTTTCTGTCAAGGACAGCCTGTCTATACTTGAATTGTCTCAAAACAAGCAGATAAATAATCTTTTGAGGTGAGGGTTGTTTGGTTTTGATTTGGTGCACTTTTTTCCCCCAATTTTTTTGTATTTCTGTTTAGGAAATTTGGTCCTTTAGAGATAAAATTTACTTTTCTGCTTAATGTTTATCCCACAATCCCATGATAATTTTTTATGTTCAAAACATCACATTCTGCTTATCAAACAATCTGGATGCTCATAGAATATTTTCTCTATCTTGCTTAGCTATTCTTGACACAGCAATAATAATGAAACCAATATGTTAAACCAGGTTTCTGCTAGATCAGTTAAGTGTAATCACTAATATACAGAAAGATTCTAAACAAAATTATTAAAATAAATCATACAGATGATAAAAATAAATTGTAAAAATGGGGGAAAATGCTAGTTACTAGTATATTAATTCATTAATTAAAATCTTCATGTAAAGATGATGTAGGATTGCCTGAAAAAGCTTTAGAAAAATAATTTGAAACTCCATGAAAACTACAGAACAAAAGATGACAGCTTTAAAAACAATATCTGAGGAGGAATTGTATAGCCAGAACATCATGCAGCCAGATGGGTATCAACAAAATCTGAAGGACGTACCCAAGAAGGAAACAAAGAAGCTTTAGAACTACATGCAATTCTTACTTAAACCAAGGGTCATGATAAAGGTATTGGAGACAAAAGAAGATACTGCAGACAAAGAAGAAACTATGAGTCTTCCGTAATAAAAGGACCAAAATGATCCAGCTTCAGCAAAAAACCCGTAGAGTTTCTCACAAGTGCAAAGGTTGAGCCAAAGACAATGATTTAGAAAGATCCCCTGAAATAAAGCTTAAGAGCAGATCCATGTGAACACAAAAAAGAAGCATGTCATATCCACCTGTAAATTTTGAACTGAATAGAAATTTAGAAATGGAAGTGCTTGTATCAGCTTAGTCATATAATAACTGTGCTAAGAATAAGAGCTATTATTATTTTGTCCAAGAAAGTCAGTGCTGTCTCTTTTTGTTTCTATGAATCAAAGAAAAAAAATTATCTACTTTACTAATACTTATAATTCCTATTGAGATCACAATGTTGTTTTACCAGATTCCAATGTACTTATAACATAAAGGTAATGAAAATGTTTATAATCTACTCTTCCAATATATGTAAGGCTGTTTTTTTCCAGAAGACCTATACTACAACTCATGCTGTTACTGTTAATTGTATAAAACTAGGCTGAAATGAATAATCATAAATTCAGTGAAAACAATTAAAAAAATTACAAAATCTGAGCAGAAAATGGCTCACATGAGACTTCCATAGTGGTGATGTTAGAATCATCTCATATTTCTAGCTAAATTCCTTTAGATAGGAAAGAGTATTCAGGAAAGGAAGTCTAGTCAATATAAATGAAAGAAAGAAGAAATACTGAGCTAATATTGCTAAATATCAGGGTTATGGAAGTCAGCATTACAAAAATTGCAAAGTAAAAAAATGAAAAGAAATGGAAAGAAAGTACATATTCTCTCAAAAACAAGCACACAAATACAGAGAAGAAAGTTAGTGTCTCCCATGGAACTTATGGTTTTTTCCCCAAGCTCTCCAAACCAGAGAAAATAACTGAAACTCTTCAGCTGTGTGTTGCAAAGACTGAAATCAGTATCATTTTCCTTTCTCCTATTGCCAAAATCTCATGTGGAATATTGAAGTCAATTTTCATTTTCTTGCTTCAAAAATTATTGAGATAGTCTGCAGTTAAGGCATCCTGACTATCTGGATATTCTAAGAGCTTACCTGTGTTGAGTGTTCAGAGGTGCTGTTGAATTGAATTCCGTGAGACTGAGAAATTACATAAATATGCTATTAGGTAAAAAATAATGTTTTGGCATTTTTTCATTCAGGAACAGAAAACTCTGTATTTAGAAATTCAGGATGTCAATAAATATGGCAGAATATTTATGTCATGTAGGACACCACTGAGAACACCAGAGAAGTTCAGAGAAGTTACTGAAACAGTACTGAAGGTAAAACACACTCATCTATTTTGAGGTTGCATTTTTTTTTTACAGGTTCATACTGCCAAAATGCTTACATTTAATATTTTGCAATAAAAATGCATGAAAACAAAAACCACTGAACTGATTTATTCAACTATTTTTTCTTGAAAAGTTATTTCTATGACATTGTCTTCTGAGAGAGAAAATCATTTGTTTGGGTTTCTGTCCTATCATAGACTCAACTTTTATTGTGTCACAACTATTAAATTTTAAGGAACTCTACCTAATTTTTAAGATCCATCAAAATTGAGTATTTTTTACACCAGAAGAGTGCTCAGCACTCTTTAGTTGAACTGCAAGAAATCCCCATTTCTTTCAAACTTTGAAAAAAAAAAAAATACTGCAAAAAAACTTGCTCTTTTCCCCATCACATTTAAACAAGTCTTAGAAAAATGCACATGGGTATCTGCAAAGGAGCACAACATTTCATCTCTACAAGCTGAGTTTGTAAAAAGACAGAATGGCCTGGGCTGGAAGGGACCTCAAAGATTATCTAGTTCCAACTCCCCCTGCCATGGGGCACCTTCCACTAGACCAGGTTGCTCGGAGATCCATCCAACCCAGCCTTGAGAACTTCCAGGGGTTGGGCATCCACAACTTCTCTGGGTAACCTCTTCCAGTGCCTCACCACCCTCACAGTAGAGAATTTCTTCCTAATACCTAATCTAAACCTACATAAATAAGTCACACTTTTGCTTTTTCATACAAGTGTTACCTCTGAATACAAACTGTAATCCTTCTATATTCTCAATCTTTTATTTTTGTCATTTAGCATCACTGAAATCAAAAATGTAAATAAATGGTTTTAGCCATAGGAGAAAAGATGAAACCAGCAAAACATGGACTTAGACCTTGAGGGAAAGAACCCGAAACTTTCCACTTCATCCTTCTATAGGGCCTCAAAGTGCTGTATGAGCATTCATTAGTGAATTAGTGATTAGCTTCATTTCATGCTCTCATGCTAATTACTGAGGGAAGAAGCAGAATGTTAGTAGCACTAATGTGCCTCTACACTGCACAATATAGTACTCTGTCATGTAGTAATTAATGTGAGAGTAGAAGAGAAAAATTTTTTCGGAAATATTCCAGGAATACAAAAGGAGCCGGAAGGGAAAATCCTGTTCCAAAATACTTGAAGGTAAGGAGATTAAAAAATAAAAATAATAATTCAAAAATAAAATAAAATAAAATAAAATAAAGCACATCAGAAAAAAAATAGCTGGCTTCAATGTTTTGGTTTATTTTTAAATTGTCATAGTGAAAGGGGAAATATTTTTTTAATGATGAATCTTCATTCCTTCTCATTTAACTTGTTGCCTGTATTCAAAGAGTTAATTGTCTGAACTTCAATTAAATATTATTAGTAAGTCATCTTTCATTATAACCCTGTTTGTTCCCCATAGTGAGCTTGTAAATCACACAAGTTGAGCACTGTGCCTTCCTCAGATACACTGCAGGGTGAAGACTGATTTCTCAAACATTTCTTGGAATCTCTCTCTTCCTCTAGGCATTCTCTAACTGGAATTTTAATGTGATTTTCCACTGGTTTGTTCTGGTTTAGAAGTCTGTGGCAATATTTCCTTTTTGTTTTAATCAATTTTCCCAATTATTTTCTTTTTCAATGAGAAATGCAAAACTTTGTAATGATTTTAAGAACAACATCTGTTCATTTACATGGAGAAAATCTTATTTTGTCTGTTATTTTTTTCGTTCCACTAGTAACTGACAGGAGAGGAAAGCTGAACTCTCTTCTGGCAGAAGGAAGGGAAATAAGAATTATTTTTTCCCATATGTATATAGAGCAAAAGCTACACAGTTGTTTAAAATTCTACCAGTGAAATTGTATTTAAATACTTCAAAAAAACAACAAAGCCAAGAAATTATGACTGTTAAAAGATAATCTGCTTCAATCCAAGCATTTTCATTAAATCAAAGTATCAATTCTTGTACATCAGTCTTACATCCTCCAAAGCCACATGGGGAAGGTGCAGTTAAATTTTTCAAAAATATGAATTCTTAATCCAGTAGGAAGTGTTTTTTCCCTCATCACCTCTTTGAGGTTTGAAATCTTTATGATATAGGATACTGCTTAAAAATGTAACTTGCATCTGGCTTCTGAAGTTTTTAGCCATATGAGGAAAGACAGAATATCCTAGAAAAAGTCAGAGTTGATTAAGAGAAGAATGCACCCATGTGGAAAATAATATTACCACATGTGATTTAGAAACATAGATGAGGACTTAACAAAATAAAGTAGTAATATGATGTTTATTCACCCACAGATTCAAGGGTGTGCTTGCACATTGTAAACAACTTCAATGGACTAATTCTGCAGGTATTACTTATGCATATTCCTTCTAAACTGATTTCTCAGAAGGTTTCTTCCCTGACAAACAAACCCTTTTTTCTTTTTGTATGACTCCATTTCAGCCTCCTTCATGTCTTTGCTAACAAAAGGGTTAATTTGATGCTAATTGCTCTGGTACTTTTTTTGCCATAAGTACTTCATAATCTGACACACATCACAAATATTTTGAACAACCAAAGCAGCATCAAGCACTGCTAGTTCTCTGTAAATTCACAATACACACCTATTACATTACATAAACAATGATCAAAACCAGATATCATTAATAAATGGTGTTGATCAATATCTCTATGCATTTCAAATAATTTTGGATGAAAATCTGTGTTCTATGATGAGTCTCTGGACTATGAAGATAGCTAAGGTAATTTTCTAGGATTTTTTTTTACAGTTAATTATCTGTCTTTCCCAAGAGAATAAAAAAATCCTCTCTGTTAAAAAATTTCAGATTACATAGCACAACAATACAATAAATTTAGAATTTAATATTGAGTTTTTAAGTTTAATTCATAGTACAAATATTATACATTTTTCCTTCACTCATTAAAAAAAAAAAAAAAGATCCAGTAGGGATACTTCTAGAATTGCAGGTAGCAAATATTGAATCATATTTAAATGCAGAAGTAAAATCTCTGTAAAAAAAAACAACAAAAAAGAGGTCACTTTGCAAGTGGTTGTTTTTTCCAATATAAATAATTGAAATTGTGAATACTTTGTGAATATATTTTATTCTGAGATAGTAAAACTACTTATAACCTTCTAAAATCTTAGGTTTGTTATTTGTAGTTTTCTGCCTGTAAAATGTACTGGTATACTGCACTGAACCCTGCTACTACTGCAGCCAAGTCATATTTTGCATGCAAGTGAAATTATTTATTTCCAGCATTTCAGTCACTTTGTCAAAAGTGAAATTTAAAACTTGGAAGGCAGAAAAAGAAACAAATAAATGGAAATATTTAGAAGACATAATCTTCTTTGTTTATATGATGCATGCCATTCTTGCTTGCATCTTGTAGATGCTGCTAATATTGCAAAGATCCAAATAATTTTCTTACCTGACAGTTTACATTTAAATATGTCAGTCATAAACTAAGTGAAACCCTGAAGATTTCTTCATATGTTCAGAGAACTATACAATGTAACTCTCTTGTAGTGGTGTTCTTGGTTTGCTGTTTGTTGCTTCTTTTTTTGTCTTTTGGTACTTTAGGACATTATTTCAAAGCACTGCAATAATAAAATAGATATATTTTTGTTTTCTGGAGTCTTCAGAGTTGTTTATTTAAAAGTATATGGATACTATTTTAAGAAGACTCAAGAGACACATTTAGGACTTCATGTAACCATCAGTTTTACTGTCTGGAGTGTTAAAAAATGGACATTTTTACTTTTTGAAGTTGTTTTTACTTTCATTGTTTCCACACTGACTTTCTTGGACTATAGCACATATTCCATATGGACAATTCTACAAAATACTAGCTTAAAATAAATGGAAGGCGTGGATAAATAGGTATAACAGAAGCCATCTAAAAGAAGCATCACTCATAAGAAATTGTCAGACAAGGTATATCTATCAGAAAGTAATATCATAAAAATCTACACAGTTTTTATCAAAAAGCTATTGAGATCTTGTATGCATCATGCTTGAGATTCCAGCATCTGGGATAAAGTCAGTGGGAAAACCCACAGACCCAGCACTCTTTATAGCATTTTTTCTTGCTTGGAGACATTAGATAGTAGTCACTTTGCTCCAGTTCTGTGCTGTGCACTGTGCCAGGGTTTCCTTGCTCTATTTATTAAGCTGGTGACACAGGCCATGCTGACTCTGGCACTGCAATTCTGGTTGCAGTCAAAATTGGTTGCTCCTGTCAGAAAAGCCAAGCTGAGAAATTGGCAGCATACTGATCATCTCTCAATAACTTTCCATCCAAACTTCCTCAGGGAATGTGAGGGAGGAAGGGGACTTTCATTGGAAAGTCAGTGAATGAACAGTCAAACCTTAAAAGCAAGCTTTCATTCAGCTAAGTCACATCATCTTCTTCTAACCTGGGGGTCTGGCAGGTCTGGTGTGTTGGGTAACTAAGAAGCAGTGGCAATGGAAACCTGCATGTGATTGAGATCAAGGAGACCAAGATCCTTGTTGCTATCAAGTTCATATGTCCTGTCACACCATATACAACTCTGCAGAGAACTAAGGCATTGCTCAGGATCCCCTCAAGCTATCTTAGGCAATATTTTATTTAAATTTGTAAGACACTTGCTAATAAAGATATCCGGATGTCATCTAGCCCGTTCCCTGGACCAAAAGCAGGGTCCACTGAGAGGATGCTTGGGTAGGCAATACTGAGCTGCAGCTGGCCAAGTATGTCAACATCTGCTCAGATGTGAGGAGGCATAAAGATCTAATCACAAAAAGGAAAAAAAAAAAAAGAAAATCCTGCTGCTCCTACATTTTGTTCCTTCTTGAGTACAGTCACACAGAGTATTGGTGAATCTCACTGTCATCACAGTTCATTTTTCATTACAACTATACTAGTAAATTAAATCTGGCAATATCACGGTCTGAAGTAGAGGCATGAGAGCATCTCTCCCATCCAGAGGTTATCTTGCTCTTAGGCATGGCTGTGACTTGGGCCAAATAACCCCTGCCTGACCTCAGTTCAAAAGATAGCACAAGGCAGAGAGATTCTCAATGTGCAAAAAGTAAAATCTGAGGAAAGATGAGAGTTTAGTAACAGAGACTGTGCTGCCCGAGGACCACAGAAAAGGATTTGGCCAGGTTTCCTTATATTAGTACAGTTACAGTCACTAAGAAAATGAACAACAAATTTAATTTTGCTTCAACTTATCTCATCTTTGATGGTCTGGGATCGATCAGATTTCCATACATCCTGTTGAAGAAGCAGGGACACATCCTTGCCTGTCTATAAGTGCATGTTTCCAGCATCACAGGATTTAGCAGTCACAAATTTTCAGTATTTAGACCAGATGAAAAGTATAACCTCACAGCAGAACCTGAGGATAGGTCCATATTTTTGGAATTCTATCCCAGTAACAAAATCTTGGGACTATCCCTTATGTTACCTAGCAAGTGTTTACTCCTTGACCCTGTCTTCGTGGCATTTTGTTAAAAAGGTGATATTGCATTCAAATACCAAATTCCTTAGTGCAGTTCAATGCATGAATTACATGTCAAGAAGGTACAGTTTAGTCATCACAATGTGAAGATAACAGCTCTCCCAAGTTACCTGTAAACTGGATGGAAGTACAGGGGGGTGCTTGTTTCTTTTTTGTGAGGAAAGAAAATCATGTAGTATAAACAGGTTGTGCATTACCTATACCTGTGCAATAAATAGGTTTTGATATCATTATTAACCATTTTGATTCTGTTCCAATCAGAATGCTTGAAAAATTCCTTTGCATTTACCAAAGGCCCTCTAAATACTTAATGTTGACTTCTTCCTCCTCAATAATCACATAAGACACCCCACCATCAAAATGCAACTACATAACATTCCAATGGCAACTAAAGCAAGTGCTTACATGAAAAATTAATATTAGGAGAGTAACATATTTTTTTCCATCTTCTCATTGCAATTTTGTTCCTGGAAATCTCAGAGGTAAAGTACTACTGTGAGATAGTGCAGCTCCTTGTGGTACATCAAGGGCTGTTCTTTGAAATGGAAGACTGCTATGTTAAGTGGCCGCTAGGAGCCTAATTAACATTTTCACTCAGTACTGCTTTCTTAATCTGAGAGCCAAATCAGATTTGTATTCCAAGGCATTGCTTCTAAAACAATAAATCAAACTGAAATATTGCTTGGCCATCCTCCAATGACCTACTAACTGGTAGTTGCCCTCAAAAAGTCAAAATAAGAATCACTATCAATGTAGGGGGAAAAGAAGTACAAGCTGTGATCTATGAGTATATTGCCTGTACTAATATGCATTTTCCATTCTCCATTACTGTCTGAGACATTTTCAAATGTCTTGAAGCACTGGTGAAGAACAGAGACAGATGAAGATCCCTAATCCAAAAAAAAAAAAAAAAAACAATATTTTTCAGTCATTGCAATACATTAGCCCTCACACAAAACCCTACAGCAAACAACTAGAATCTGTACGTGTTGACTTGGCAGTATTATGCCAATTTGCCCCAACATCTAATGAATTACATCTTGTAAACTGTAGGTGCAAAATTTGGGTGCGTGCTAGCCCTGCTTGTGAGTATGGAAATATATGTTCCATATAACCAACTGTTGTCTGACTGTATCTGCTGTTGTTGTTGCTATTATTGTCTATTACCTAGTAGCCAGGTAGGTCAGAAACTCAAGCACTTGCTTTATCATTTAGCAGCAGCTTTTGGATTTGCTTCAGTCCCTAGACAGTTTTGGGTCTTCTAAACTAATGAAGGATTTATGATACATAAATACTCTATTACGTCTCCGATAGATGAATTTTTCTCCCCATTAATGATTCTCTGGCCAGTCTAAGAACTGAGGAGTGTTGTTGGGTGAAAAATAGATATTTCAATATGTTGCCTGAAGGGAGTTATACCAGAGAAAGAAATGAAGGATGTTTTCCATAGGTGGTTATACAACTGTACAATTTTGTGTTTGTATATTGTGATTGTGTAAGCTTATTTGTTTTTTAATATTATTTGGACTTGGATGAGTACTAAAAATATTTTTTGTTGCATATCTTTGTTAACTGCAGAGACTTCTACATTCCACATCATATTTAAGGAAAATATGAAAATCTTAAATTAATATAAAAAAGCTCCAGTGGCACAGATGAAGTTGCAGTGGTTTATATCAACTGAGAATCTATCACAGAAATGAGATGTGGGTAATGGCTGTGGAATGCATTTCTTTTTGTAAATTGTGGAGGACAAAAATGTGATATTTTTAGAAGCAATATTGTAAGAAACAACTTATGCATGTATTATATTAATGGCATAAGGCATTAAGCTCTGAATGATAGCTTTTCCTTGCTTGAATACCAATGCATTATTTTATATGTAACTGATATCTCAGATGGGTATCTCTTCTTTCATCTCCTTTATTTATGTAAGAGGTTTTGTCCTTTTTTTTTTTTTTGCACATTTTGTTTGTTTGCCTTGTTATTTTTAGGGTCTGCACATTTATTCTGGGAATAGGTTTTGTCTGTTAGAAACACACAAGCAGGACTGATATGTCCCACATATCTTCAGAGCAGGAAGACAGTCTCTTGGTAGCATGTAGTTCATTTCATTTAATAGAGCTCTAATCATAAGTGTACAGTGAACAAGAGCTACTTTTGACTTGTTTATAGGTGGGTTTAGTTTTGGTTTGTTTTCTTTTAAATATCAATGGAGTATTTACTAGATTCATACTTCTTTTATCACCTGTGGAATAATGCAAAACTGTTGGGTTCCTTCTTCATTGTTTAGTAAAATATATACTTATTTATTCTTATATAATTTTCCCCTATTTCTCACATTGTGATGTTAATATTCAGTCCATGACCATACATAATTTTATAGACAGTGTGTTCTATATCTCCACTGAGAATTTATCTTTCATGATTTTTTTAGTAACAGAGAAGTTTTTAGTACCAACGTGCACTTGTTTTGTAGGCAAGAAATACTTCATTAAGTTGCATTTCTCTGCATTTCCCTTGAACTGAAATGTATTAATGAATGTTATCAGTTACTTATATTACATCTTGCCCTTAGGATAGTAATGCTTTTGTTTCCTTGACACATGCACACCCCTGTGATGAATACGTGTCATACATGCCAGGAAGCAGAGATTTCTAGAGATGATATATTGGAATATATGGGATATATTTTATAATTTTTTAAGTGTAGCTATCATAATCAACAATTTTGCCTTTTTTTTAAGATATATTTATGGATAAAACATCACATTAAAACTGGAGTGATTGACAAGAATCAGAAAAAAGCTTTCTTTGGATATTTAAATCAGCATAACCATAAGCATAAATCACTATTTTTTTATTTAAGTCCTGCCCACAATATGCAAGATAACCTTTTTGTTCCATTTTCAATTCCCACACTTCACTCAATTTTTCTTTTTAAATTAGATTATAATCTCTTGAGTGGAATCAATTACCTTGATTCCTTAAAATCTCTGTCAAAGAAAGAAAGTGTCCGAAACAGAGTGGGAGGAACAATCTTCAGGATTATTTGTCCTTTATTGCAAAATCTGCCAATCACTTTCCAGGGAGAAAGTGAAAATAAGAAAAGAAGATGAGGAAGGAAACAAAGAAACATGTAAAAAAATACATACGCTGCTGTTTGTATTTTATGTTTTTAACTTTATGGTCATAAGTTCAAAATTGAAATTATTTTAAATTTGTGTTATTTGCAATCTTTTAGTCCTTTCACTTTGTCTGCACAGGTCTTTGTAGGGTCGACTCACAAGGACTTTATCCTCAGCTAATTCTTCTGTGAATCACAACAGCACCATAATAAATGTATGACATATGCTGAAATCACAGATATACAGGAAAACGTAGTTTGTAGATTTCTTATAATCTCCAAATTTGCCCACTGATTCTAACTGAACTTGAGACAAAGTTTGCATGAATTGCGTACTGAAGGATCAAGAGAGAGAGAGGTTGAAAGGAAAGCAAATGTATAATGCATATGAAGCAGTTCAATGCACAAAAGGGATCTGATGAATACTTTATAAGTCTAATTTATAAGTGTGCCCTGACTCCCTCAGTGCATGCTGTTTAAATTAAAAGTTTGTACATCCTGTATGGCATTCTTAGATTGTATCAACACTTCGGAGTGCTTTGTCTCATTCCTAGCAATAGAATGTGTTTCTTGTACACTTTTTGCAGAGCAAAATGAGCCCTGACGCTAAGATACACAAAGAGGATATTGCTGTAAACCTCCGAAGTGCATTGGTTTGTTTGCTTCAATTCTTTCAATTGCTTAAAAATCTGATACATACAGGAATTTTTGTCAGCTTACTTACAGTGCTACCGCTAATCACTTGATGAATAAGTTGCAGATTTCACATACAGCTAATGTAAGCCAAGACAGAGCAGCTCAGTAAAAAGGACTACATCAGTGGATGTGTGATAATTTAGACTTCTGCATCTCAAATAATTGTTTCTGCTTAAGTAAAGAGAAAGATAAAGATCACAAAAACACAGAATACACTGAGTTGGAAGGGACTCACAAGGATCATCGAGTCCAACTCCTGGCCCTGCACAGGACCATTCCCATGAATCACATAATGTGCCTGAGAGCATCANAAGTTGTAGACTGCAGTGATGAGTTGCTCTCTTTAAGAAGTGACAGGAAGGACATCTGTCCTTATGGAAGAGTGATATTTCCAAAAGCTTAGCTCAAAAACATTTCCCTTAGGAATGGCATGTTCTGAACTCGGAGAAAGCTGCACCTCCTCATCCCACAAAGAAAGTCTAAGTAGTGCCTTTAAACTTACAGGTACAATGCCTTTATCAGGCATGAGAATAAGTGAATCAGTAACATTAATTTTCAGGTCAAAAAGAATTAACTATATATTGAGAAGGATTCTCATCTTCTCAAAGTGATTCATTAACTACTGTATTCACACATGACAAAAATGGTCCAAGTTAAGGATACAAAATATTATAGGCAAGTGTACGGTCCAATGTCTGACTTTACCTCCAGACACATGGTGAAAGAAAAAGGGACTGTGAAACTACAATCACTAAAGGTGAGTAGTGTGTATATAAAACTCAACAGACTCGATGATTCTTGTGGGTCCCTTCCAACTTGGCGTATTCTGTAATTCGTGATTCTGTGAAAAGCAGTAACCCCATCTGTTACATTAACAAGACATGCTGCCAGCAAGAACTACCAACAAAAGGCATCCATTTTATGCATTGAAGAACATATTTTCCCAGATCTTTTCAAATTGCAACATACTGTTATAATTTCTTTTAGATTTTTTTTTACTTCCCTAAACTCAGGCAAATTGAAAAACTAATCTCTTGTACTTTTCCAATCAAATTATTTTTACAGTTTGTATGCCTTAGCTAATTTTTTTCTGTAAATTCTGAAAGTAAATATTTATCCTAAGTAAACTTTAAATCCTGATTTCTTTTTTACATTATTAAAAGAGTTTCACAGAGGGTTGGTTTTTTTCATCTTCCAGTGTCTATATCTTCGACCAAATTTGGCCATATGATCTCTCTTTTAAGAAAATACTGAAGAATTAAATGCTTAATGGGCATGACACTATAAACTCAAGCTCATAAAACCAAAATAAATTATATTTGATTGTGAATCTGTATTATTTCCATGATATAATTTGATGATAACACTGACCATTTCTCTTTCTTCGCTTTTAAAAAATGAACAGTATTACAATAAATGAGAGTGTGTTTATTCAGGAAATGTGACATCAGTAGCTGATATAATTACTTTAATCACTGAAGCACTGTCTAACTAGTAGAGATTTGACTGAAGATTTAGGTAAATCAGAGGTATTTTTCAGCGGCAAGTGCGAACCTAGTGGTGTTGTCACTAGTATGCTCTAAGAGTATAAGCAAAATAATGTCCCTAGAAGAAGAGAATGACAAACAAGAGCAAATGTCCAGAGATTTGCTGCCAAATAAACACTGCTATTATGAGTATTAAAAACCTCTAAAGAAAGATATTTTACAGCAGTCTGTGGCCATTTCTTGTACAGCATAGAAAATGAAATAAACCCAGAGCAGTGAGCTGTTAAAGCTCCTACAAAGCAATGGTCCCGGGTCCTCATGCCTGTGCAGACTAACTTACATGATTCCCAACACACAGCTTCAAATCTCAGATCTCTCAGCTTTGGGAACTGCCAACAATGAAGATCCTGTAACTGTTTTGGATTTATGAATACTCAAACTGCAAATTCAAGCACCTGAAAACCTGCAGATTTTAGAAGAACCACTAAAGAAGGTTACATTTTATGTTTCTGCTGGTGAGACCAGAAGAAATACTTTTTATTTCATCAAAATGAGAAGAAAAATTCCTCAACTGAATATTTTTGAGTCCGTAGCCCTTTGGAGGAGAATGACATTTTCTACGGAAATCTGTGCTACACTATTAGATTAAAATACATGAGGCAGGTACATAGTCAAGGACATAATATATTCATGATGGAATAAAAGAGAAATGTCACTGTAGCACAAAGAGGTTAGTAGAGGTTATTCTCTTAAAATCTTTCAGATCTGAGGGAGATGGGGAGGGAGGCATCTTTTATATTGAAAGGTCATTTTGGTCTAGCAGTCTAGAGCTATTCAGCTAGACAATCTGTTTTGCCCTCTACATTTATTCCATTATTTCAAGTCAATGTATTTAGCATTCAAAACAAGCTGGAAGGAAATGTTTACTTGGAATGTCAAATAATTGCTTTTTCCTTCCTTATTTAAAAAAAATAATTATGCAAAAATAGGTATATTATGAAAACATACATGTATATAATGCATGTATATACTCATATAATCACTTAGGGACATGATTTAGTGGTGGACTTGGCAGTGCTGGATAACTCAGCAATCTTAAGGGTCTTTTCCAGCCTAAGTCATTATATGTGTGTTTTAGAAATACCTCCAGGGATGGTGACTCCAGCATTCCTGTAGGCAGCTGATTTAGGTGCCTGACAACCCTTTCAGTGAATAATTTTTCCTAATATACAATCTAGAGTTCTCCTGGTGCAACTTAAGGCTGTTTTGTCTTGTTCTATTGCTTATTACCTGGGAGAAGAAGCCTACCTCCACCTTGATATGACCTCTTCAGATAGTTGTAGAGAGTGACAAGGTCCCTCCTTAGCTTTCTTTTCTCCAGGCTAAACACCTCCAACTCACTCAGTCACTCCTCATAAGACTTGTGCTCTAGATCCTTCCCCAGCTCCATTGCCCTCCTCTGGACGCTCTTCAGAGTGTCAACATCCTTCTTGTAGCAAAAGACCCAAAACTGAACACAGGACTCAAGGGGCAGCCTCACCAGTGTTGAGTACAGGGGGACGATCCTGCTGATCCTACTGGTCAGGCTATTTCTGATACAGGCCAGGATGCCATTGACCTACTTGGCCACCTGGGCACACGCTAGCTCATGTCCAGCCAGCATTCCCTCCCAGGTCCTTTCCAACAGGCAGCTTCCCAGATACTCTTCCTTAAACCTTGAGCGTTGCATGGGATTGTTGTGACCCAAGGGCAAGAACCTGGCACTCAGCCTTGTTGAACCTCATGCAGTTGGTCTCAGACCATTGATTCAGTCTGTCCAGATCCTTCTATAGAGCCTTCCTGCCCTTCAGTAGATCAACATCCTTCCCACCTTGGTGTCATCTGCAAACTGACTGATCGTGATCTCCTGAAAATTTGATCTCTCGTCCAGATCATTGATGAAGATATTAAACAGGACTTGCCCCAACACTGAACCCTGAGAAACATCACTTGTGATCAGCAACCAACTGGGTTTAGTTCCATTCACCACAATATAGGAAAGATATTAAGGTATTAGGGAGCATCCAAAGGAGACAAGGAATATGGTGAAGAGACTTGAGGTGAAGGTGTATGAGGAGCAGTTGAGGTCACTTGGTGTGTTCAGCCTGGAGAAGAGAAGGTTGAGAGAAGACCTCATTGCAGTTACAACTTCCTCATGAGGAGAAGAGGAGGGGCAGGCACTGATCTCTTCTCTGTGGTGACCAGTGACAGGACCCGAGGGAATGGCCTGAAGTTGTGTCAGTGGAGGTTTAGGTTTGATATTAGGAAAAGGTTCTTCACCCAGAGGAGGGTTTGGTACTGGAACAGGCTCCTCAGGGAAGTGGTCATGGCATCAAGCCTGAGAGAGTTCAAGAAGCATTTGGACAGTACTCTCAGGCACACGATGACTCATGGGAACGGTCCTGTGCAGGGCCAGGAGTTGGATTCAATGGTGCTTGTGGGTCCCTTCCATTTCAGCATATTCTGTGATTCTGTGGTCTACTAAGCCCATCACCCTGCCATAGAATGGGATCAGGGTGGTAAAGCAGGACTTAGGTTTCATGAACCTATGCTGACTGGGCCTGATCCTCTGGTTGTCCTTCATGTGCAGTGTGATGGCACTCAAGCTGCTCTCCTCCATGACCTTTCCTGGCATCAAGGTCAGGCTGACAGGCCTTTAGTTCCTGGGATCCTCCTTCTGACCCTTTCTGTAGGTCGGTGTCACACTTGTTAACCTACAGTCAACTGAGAACTCCCCAGTCAACCAGGATTCCTGGTAAATAATGGAAAGTGGCTTGCTAGGCACTTACATCAGCTTTTTCAGTACCCCTGGGTAGATCCCATCCAACCCCACAGACTTGTGTGTGCTTAAGTGGTGTAAAGGTCCCTGACCCTTTCCTCTTGGACTATGGGAGCTTCATTCTGGTGCCCATTCATGTCTTCCAGCTCAGGGGCCTGGGTACCTGGAGAACAACTGGTCTTACTATTAAAGACTGAAGCAAAGAAGGCATTAATTTCCTCAGCCTTTTTGTTATTGTTTGTCACTATGGTTCCCCCTGAATCCAATAAAGGATAGAGATTCTCCTTTACCCTCCTTTTTTCTGATGTATTTATAGAAACACTTTTTATTGTCTTTTATGCCAGTAGCCAGATTAAGTTCTAGTTGGGCTTTGGCCCTTCTAACTTTCTTCCTGCATAACCTCACAATATCCTTGTAATACTTCCAAGTTACCTGCCCCTTCTCTCAGAAGTCATAAACTCTCCTTTTTCTTCTGAGTACATACATAGTATTTCTTATGTTGAAATATGAACTATTTTAAAAAATGATAATGTGATTAATTTGAATACAAAAATGTGAATTTGATAATGTTGAGAAACATTTAAATATCATTATGGACACAAGCTAGACAAAATATTTTCCTCTTCTCATCAACTATGGTATGACCATCTAATGTATTTTTTGATTATATCTGTCATAATACAAATAAAGAAGTGGTTTGGGAGATTTTTTGCTTTTAAGCAAAATAAGAAAATTATCCCTATAGTCTTTGCCTTCCCTCCCCTGGTCATGCTTTTCAGTTTTTGTTAGTATCCTATTAAAAGCAACAGTGAAAGAATTAATATTTTCATAGTGTTTTCATGCCAGTGCTTGCATGAGATCACTACGAGGGTGACCTTTTCATATACATTGTTATTTCTTTCTCTGAACTGAAAAAGTGATGGTTTGTTTTTCTCTAGGCAGGCAAAGTTGATGGTTATATTGTCACCACTGTTCTCAGCATTCTTGTGAGTAGAGGTATTTCTGAAATTCCTATTTAGGCAAAAAAACGCAAACTGAAAATCCATTGTCAAGGCATTTCTTGAGATGGTATGTTTTACATGTTATACCTTTCTATCTTAGGAGATTTAAAGCTGAATCAAATTTGGAAAAGTTAGATTGCATTTTATAGTAAAAATTTCACAGTGCAGTTATTTTAAAGTCCATAAAGAATTATGTTTGTCCTGATAGCTATCTTATTCTTTCTAAAAAATTCTGAAGTGCTTTTGAGATTTATACATGTGGTACTAAAAATGCATGGGAGGTTATGTCTGGCTGTTTTTTGTTAGAAAAAACCTTTGATTTAGCAGACCTGGACATGATGTTTCAATGCAATGTTTCACTGGGATGAAACATTAGAAACATTTTTAGGTGAGGACCTAATAGCTCCTAAAACCCATTTCCACAAAGTATAAGGCAACATAAAATTATTTTGATCTTTAGATCTGACGTATTTCTTGACAGACAACGAAATATTTCCCTGAATTATGTTTTTCATGAATTAGGAATAAATTAAAACAACAACCTGATACAAACAAGCAGAAAAAAACCTAACCCAAACCCAAAAATTTTCTAGCTTTTATTTCAATATTTCGAGAAATAATGAATCCACTACATTGATTGACAAGTTGTTTTAGCAACAGCATTCCCTTCCAAACAAGCCTGTTTTCTCATTTTAATTTATCTATCTTCCAATGTAATACTTCTAGATTACAAGATCCATGCTAAACTGAAATGTTTCTCAAAATTTGCTTTAACACAGTGGTGACACCAGAAACAAACCTCGAGGCTACTCTCTGCTTCTGCTTGACATCCCTCTGGACAGATGCAGAAAACTTGCTCTCATGCAAGGCAGGGGTGCACAAGGGTGACCCTCAAGCATGAGTGCCCTTCTGGACATTGTGGGACCTAACGTGGCAAGTGCCTTCCAGCCTAGGGACCAAGGATGCCTCTGCTGGAAATTAGGGCATATGTAGGAGTAGATCACAGAATATCCTGAATTGAAAGGGATCCACAAGAATCACTGAAGTCCGGTTCCTGACCCTGCACAGGAGAGTCCCAAGAATAACATCATGTGCCTGGGAGCATTGTCTAAATGCTTTCTGAACTCTCTCAGGCTTAGTGCTGTGACCACTTCCCCAGGGAGCCTGTTCCAGTACCCAACCACCCTCTAGATGAAGAATATTTTTCTAATATTCAACCTAAACCTCCCCTGACACAATTTCAGGCCATTTCCTTGGGTCTTGTCACTGGTTACCAGAGATCAGTTCCTGCTCCCCCACTTCTCCTCATGAAGCAGTTGTAGACTGCTATGATGATATGTTCCTAGTTCTTGCTCAAAAATTACCATGTTGCTGTCTCACAGAATGATGACATTGTTCAGACGTGAGATAAAAACTCTTGTGGGCAACCTGGCTGTCTAAGCCCAGCTGCTGAAGGGATCTACAATGCACACATGTATTTATATATTCTCAGTAGCCAACCTCCACCCTGCTTGGGCAGAGTGGGACAGGATGAGTCCCCTGGCACTGCCCGTGTTCATGTGAGTGCTCTGTGTGTGTCTGTGATACCTGTGCAGTTGGCAATTTACTGAAAAATGCTCTACTGAACAATGCATGTGGTGTATATGTGTGCTCTTTGGGCATGCTCAGCCTCACTGCTGAGGAGGTTGCTGCCTCACTGGGGGCATGGAGCTGCGGCTGCCTCCCCTCTGCAAGATTTGGCAACTCCTAACTGATATGTCTGCTTCTGCACCAGACACTCATTTCCTGAGGACCCATCCAGTGTGGTCCCACGTGCTTTCAGAGCTTTGGCTTACCAGGAAAGAGTTCTTCATCCTATCAGAATGGAATGCATTAAACACTTTACTGAGAGGCACAGTCAGTAACCTGTGAAGATTTTTCTGAACCAGTACCCACTCATGCTTCCACCTGTTTGTCCCCCCTTCTGTAATTTGTGCATAATTTAAAGACTGTATCAGAAATTATTTTCCCCCATGACTTTCATAACCTCATTAAATAGCTTAGAGCCAAAAACTGATTCCTGTGAATCAATCTACACAGTCACTTAACAATGAGTCCTGCTTATAATTACACTGAGCTATTCTTGAGATAATTTTTAATAGATTTTATGTACCACATACAGGGTTTTTTTTTTATTATTTCATAGTATTTGTCAAGATACTAGGTCATATTAGGTCAGAAGGGAAATCAAAGAATATTACCACAACAGTACCTTTACAAGTCAAATTTGTATATATCTAAAAAGACCTCAAGCTACTTTAAGATCTGTTTTTCAGAAATCTGTGTTGATTTGCATTATTTACTCTCCTTTAATTCTTTATAAATGGAGTCCTATATTAGGTGTTAAATTTTTTTTAAGACTGATTTTGTTATGACAAACTTATAACTTAATAGTTTATTCTATTTAGTATTTTTCAAATATTGGCACAACATTCATTTTTGTTCCAGATGTTCCTAAATGTCCTCCATGTTTAAATACTTTTGAAAATCAACCTTGACAGTGTAGAGAACTCCTCTGACACTTCTGTTATAATTTTTTGATGCAAATTACATAGGCATGCTGATGGTACATCCAAGTGAGAGAGTGTTTAACATCCTTCAGAGTAACTTTTGTAATGGAAATTTTTTTATCATCAGCTATGAAGGGATTACATTATCTGGATGTTTCCCAAAAGAGAACAGAAATATTGAAGGAAATCTTTTACTCTGACCAAAGATAATAATTGTGAATATATTTTATTTTATTCTATTCTGTGTTCCAACACAAAGAAACCATGCCTACCCCAAACAGAAAATTAACCACTTATTTTCTTCGATTATTTGCTTTCCTGGAAGCTTTGGGTCCATGACTTAGGACAGTGTGTTGAAACAGCTTTGCCATGATAGGCATGGATGGGAGAATTTCCAGAAGGCCTCCTGATGCTTCAGTCACATTAGCCCACAGCCAACACATAGCAGGGAAAGACACAGAAACATTAATTTCACTAAGCAGATGAAGGGTTGTAATTACATCCAGATCACTTTACTATTTCTTTGCTTTTACAACATGATTGATCACATTTACACTGGAACAAAAATGAAAAAGAAGCTGAATCAACAATCCAAACAAAATCCACTTGATGGATGCCTTAACCCTTCTCTATCCACCCTAGACCTGAAGTATGTATTGTTCCCATCCACAGTGTGGAAAGACAGCTCAAAAACATTGCTTCCACTTACCCTGGCTTTACATAGGAAAAGCGATTTTTTTTTTTCTCAGTCTGTAATATTTTTTTTACTATTCTGAGATGTTAACTTCTTACTGTGTTGGTCACAGGGAGTACACATAAGTAATCCTGGGTGTCTAAGCTCCATATTGGAAGGGATAAAAGAGAAAGAGAGTGTGGTGGGCTGATCTTGGCTGGATGCTAGGTGCCCACTCAGCTGCACTATCACTCTCCTTCCCAGTCGGACAGAGTAAGATAGAAAACAACTCGTGGGTTGGGATAAGGTAGTCTATTACAGCAAAATCAAAGTGAAAGCTTGTGCCTGCAGAAGTGAAAGATAGCAGGGGTTATTCTCTACTTCCCATGAGCAGCAATATCCGACCACTCCCGAGCAGCAGGGTTTCAGCGCACGTGATGGTTCCTCAGCAGGCAGCCACTGGGGAAAATGAATGCCCCCCTTCCTGCTCCTTGCCTTAGCTTTTATATCTGAGCTGACATCATGTGGTATGGAATATCCCTTTGGTCAGTTTGGGTCAGCTGGCCTACTTGGGTCCCCTCCCAGGATCTTGCCCTCGATTGAGGAAGGAATGTTACAGTGTTAATGCTGTGCTCAGCAGTAGCCAAAACACCAATGTGCTATCAACACCCTTCTAGCTGCCAATGCAAAGCACAGCACTGTGAGGGCTACTGTGGGGAATAGAAGAGCTGCCTCTTCTCTTTGCACAGAAAATGGACAGCTAGGGATTTATGTGTATTCTAGATTTAAGATCCTTTTCTTTTGTTTGTTATTACAGGTTTTACTTTATATTATTTTTAATCTTAATGAAAAGTTTGTCTTTGTAAAATTTAGAGCGATAATTAAAAAATTAAATGGGCAAAATACAACATTTGTGTAAATCTGACACCTTCCTTTGTTGTTATATTCCTGATATCAATGGTTTTATATAAAAATAACTCTAAACTCTTTACTTAAAATATTATATAATATTAAAGCAAACTTCCTATTAAAAATCAAAATGCATCACTAATATTTTTCCAATATTTCAAAGGCCTGTTTGCATTCTGCCTTATAAGCTTTTAACTTCTATGATGCAGAATTATATTTTAGTTTGTGTTTTATGATTAATTCCATCTGCAAAGCTCACATCTGCTGATCATTTATATCTGTAATCAGGTGTGCAATCAGACAACTAAAGGAGTTGAATATCTCAACTAGTTTACATGCATTTCCAAAAAAACACTGCAAGTGTGAGAGGGGGAAAGTATCGTGCTTTTGCTAGCAAACTATAATCAAAGATTTGCAGCTCTGCTCTGGACTTCAGAAAGAGGTAAGACTTTGTAATAGCAATGATTCTTATTCCTAGAATTTTGAATACATAGATAGTTCTTCTCTTCTCCTGCAAGGAGCTCTGTGCACTGAAGGTGGCTACTGATACCAAGGGGGATTCAGTGAGATCTGAATTGCCATCTGACCACTCTGCAGCAGTCACACGATCCCTAATCATATGCACATTTTGTTAATAGTTGTTAATAGTTGTTAATACCTGTCTTTCCCTTGGGATACCATGATTAATGGCAGTGAGTTTATCATGTAGAAGTTCTTCTAGCATAAAACAGTCTAGTTATTCACTCTGACCACACATGACAAGTTTGTCCCATGCAATGGGTTGGCTTTGCATTTCAGGAGTCCATTAGCTTTAACCTTCACCATCAAAAGTGATTTTTGTTCAGATCACTAGGGATAACCATGCCAGCATGCTGGGCAGTAAACTGAGAAATCTGAGGACAAGGTTCACTGTAAAACAAAGATCTAGGTTGTGTTATCCCAATAAAAACCCTGGATGAGGTGATAAATTTTACCTTTTTGGCAAATAAATATCAGGTTGGTTTTCATTTAATTAGTAGAGTGGACATTTTCCCTCTTCACATTAGAAATGGTTTATGCTTTTCCTGGTTAACTTTTAGGTGAGAGTGTGTTATCAAAATCTCTGTCTAATTCATAAGTGAAAACAACCACGGTTACTTGGAATTCTTGGAGTCTTTATTTTTGAATGGATTGTCTAAAATTTTATCAGACATTTATTTGGACATTCTATTACAAAGAGATGAGTTACTGAACAAAACAAGTAAGAACAATAAATTTTTATTTTTTTCTACAGGTACAAACCTCAGTTACTAATAATAACACTAATTTGGCAAGAACATTTAAAATTTGTTTTGATTATCAAGGCAGGTGACACATTTATTCAGATGAATAGTCACACATTTGAAAAGACTATTTATCTTATTTCTTTTTGTGTAAACCTATCAGAACTGAAAAATACCACACCAAGAATGACACCTCAGCTATGAAACCCAGCTGGGAAGATGGCATTTAATCACTAGTATTAGAGTCACATATGTGTTGGTGACCTTTTACCTTCAGAGATGAATTCATATGAACCACAATGTTCAATCACGTCAAATGTAATTATTTACTGTTAGGAATCTAAATATACTTTAATCCTTGCATTTAACTTTTAGTACATGCTAAACCCAAATGTTTATATGTGGCAGGGGCAGGGGAAGAAGAAGGTAACAGGGGAGAGAGGGAGATGGGCTAAAAGAAAATTGCCTGTGTATACTTCTGTGATGTATAGCCCATTTAACAGAGGATTTTATGAGCCGCAATTACCCGTACCTCTCATGAGAGATATTTTTCTTTCATTCTAGCTATCCCCGTCAAACAAGAAATGTGTGTGGCACACTTGTAGTCTTATCACTACCACTAAACCAGGTAGGAAGATGCTACCATGATTTGTCATAAATCTTTATAGTCTGCAGTATTTTAAAAAAAGTTTTCTATTGAATTGTATGAAAAATTTTACAGTACATGTTCAATTACATCAATTAATTGCTGATGACGTTTGCCTAGCCTCAGAGCACAAAGTGGACTGGATATTTAGCTACAGAACAAATTCAGTACAAAGAAGGATTGGAATTCTTCCAAGAAAACTCAACTCCCCTGGAGTCAGAGGTTTTTCTAGTCTTTAATGGTCATTTGTCCCTATCAGGGTCTTAGAAACAGTATGTCTGAGAAAATACATTTTTCTGGCATATATCTGAAGTGATTATTTTGTCCTGCAGTTACTTAACTCTTATAAAACCAAAAAAAACCAAAAAAAACAAAGCCACCAAAAATCAACCAAACACCAGCAACAAAAAAAACCCCAACAAACAAAACCTCAAAATTCCATAAAACAACTAAACCAAACATACTGACTACAACTCTCATGAAAAAGACATCTTAATGGCAAACAACAAAGCCAGTAGTGTGTTAGTAACCTTAGATGGCTTAAGGGAAAGTGTAAGCAGAAAGGTTTGTAAATTATTGAACTAAGAACAGGGGGTGTTGTATAAAAATAATCGGCAAAATAGAACAAATAACTATGCGAGCTCCCAACAGATGGTCTCAGTCAGCTTTGTGAGAACAGATCTCAGATACTCAGTATGTATTCACTCACAGATATGCTGTCCTAAATGTGCAATTTTTGGTATGGTCATTTCATCAATTAGCAGCAGACATAATAGAAGTCCAGATTATCTACAGAACAGTTAGATTGGGTACTGATACTAGCATAGAAGATTAGATGTAGAAGCAACTGTAAATGTCAGACTACAAGTAAGGTAAATGTTAATGCAGTTCGCATTAACATCAACCAAATCAACCAAGTCAACAAAACACCAGCAACAAAAAAAACCCCAACAAACAAAATTCCAAAATTCCATTAAAAAAATTCCATTGCTTTTGCTTTGCAAAGAAGGCTGTTTCATTTTAGGTCCTGTTATTTGCTCAACATCAGACTATGCGGTCTATACTGGTTCAGTATCACTGGAAAAAGAAATGTAAACCTCCCCGTAGGGTGCTCACACTAAGTGTTTAGTCCTTTAGGTAGTATCTCTTTCAAATGGAATTTATTGTAATACTTCCATTTTCTGGGGAAGGTTGGCAATCTAAGTAAATTTCATTGAGAAATATCTAGTATTTTAAAGCTCATGAAGTCTAAGCTTGTAAGGAGAAGAGCTAAACTGATCCTTTAATCAGAAATGTCATTCATGTCCAGACTGAGAATTCATTTAACTGAGAAGACTTGGAGTCAACTCAGTGGGTAGGGTGGCATTACAATCCTCCCTGCCTCCCTCCTTTCCTTCCTTCCTTCTTCCCTCCCTCCCTCCCTTCCTCCCTTCCTTCCTTCCATCCTTCCTTCTTTCCTTCCTTCCTTCCTTCTTCCCTCCCTCCCTCCCTTCCTCCCTTCCTTCCTTCCTTCCATCCTTCCTTCTTTCCTTCCTTCCTTCTTCCCTCTTTGGCAGCTCATTTCCCTTCAGCAATATTTCACACAGGTGCGAACTTCACTAAGGATACAGCACTCTCTGCCGAGTTTATAAGGAATAATAATTTCACATCAGATATAGAATCAGCTTTAAGAAGAGCACAGATGACAGCTGCACCAGCTCCTTTCGTGTAGACATCAAAAAGTCTTTTGTACCAGAACAGGTTTAAAAGCTGTTCCTAATACAGTTGAGCCTTGACTAGAAAATCAGAGCTGAAAGGACCTATGCCCTATAGACAATTTCACAAACCAAGTTCCTTCAACCACACCCACAATACAAGTAACAATAATTTGATAAGATAGCCATGGAATGTGCTTAGGACACTCCAGACAAATAAGTTAATTTCCTAACACATATTACAGATACATATGTGCTCCGTTACATTGATAAAATCATTACTAACCAGTTACATAACATAAGCTAAGGAAATACGACAGGATGAAACTACATGATTAAAAAATCTCCTTACAGCAAGATTTGCTTTAGAGAGGGGAAAACAACAACCTATGTTTCCCTGTCTCATATTGCGATGAAAACCACAAAATCCGTTACCTAATATGTTTGGTCTGAAGAAAGAGAATGCCATGGGTTTTGCAATGTTTCAGATGCAGCCATCAATAAGAATGATGTTGAGGGCTATAATGGATCAGTTTACAAGGCTACAGTCACAGGCCTCCTGGAAATCCATTTTGACTTAATCAGCTTTCCAATTTTGCAGGTAAAATATAGCTGTGGATCCATTCTTGGATCACACCCAAGAATGAAGACAGAGTAATAAAATGATTCAATACATTTTGCATAGTCTTTACAATTTTAAAATCAAGGTGCTATTTTAGCAAATATTAACACTTGGTTTTCCTCATTTTATGTACTCTATTCCTCCTCTTTTTTGGTATTGTAATGACTACAGTGCTCTCCCTACTTAAAAGTAGCTTATGATATCCATGTCTCTGTGAATATTCTGCTGCAGGTAAGTACGTGAAATATTCCTATATGACAACACTACTGTTTCCTGAAATTACATTCTGCTACATGAAAAAGACATTTCACAAGGTACAACATCACTGAATGTCTTTCAGCATTTTTTGAAAAGGAAAAACATTCCCCAGTGTAGCACTTACCTTCTCTTTCTTCAGCTCAACTACCACAGTCCAGTGCTTGACCGTGTTTCAGCTGATTAACTTGAGCATGAGAAGCTGCAGCTGGGACAACCAGCGAGCACAGCAGTTGTACTAGTAAGTCACAGAGGCACTTCTCTGCATTTCTGCCAAAAGTATACAGAGGATTTTCTGCAAGTTAAGCCTAACTATGTATTTTTGTTTATCTCTAAAGTTTTTGTAGAGTAGAGAAAACTGTGAGAACAGAGATAAAATGTGTGTATTTCTGCATTTGTTATGTCAAAGCATTGCTTTGGTTAACCGCTCAAAGGACTCCTCTCCTTTTCTTGGTCATGGGCACCGCCTCTGGGAGGATCAGAGGAGGTTCAGTGTGATTCATCTATGTGTGTCTTCCTGTTACCCCTACATGTTTCTACCCTGCCTTGGAAAAAGGCATTAGGAAAAAAACTATTTTGTAGAAATACCGTATTTACATTCCTTCCCAAAGAAGCTGCATCATCTTTATATAAGGAGCTGGTGGTGAGTGTGTTTTTCTATCAGTTGTAGATCTATGCCATCCCCTTCTAAACACCTCCTTTTCACAGGAAATAGAGGAGTATCTGGACAAAGAACCTTTAGTTTGAAGATCCTATCTTTTTTATTTTATCACATTTGAGTGTAAGTTAGCAGCTTTACCTGCAGTCATACAGGGATTTGGATTAGATACGGCTACTATTAGACACATTGACCACACTCTAGGTATGTAGGTAGTAGTAATCAATTAAATTACTAGGAAGACATCCGGATGATACAATAGAAACTGCTTCGTCAAATTTACAGGAACTTAATTAACCTCAGTTCTCCAATTTCCAAAGTTTTCTAAATGAAGAAGAGTTGCTGGCTATGTAGCCTTACTGCTTTTTGTGAAATGAGTAGTTAATAACACCATCATAAGGCATTTTTTAAAGTAACCATGATATTATGGACAGCCAAAAGTCCATTTCCAATATCCCCTTCTACAGACAAATTGCTCTACTTGCCAGAGGGGTGAATCTTGTCTCTAGAAATCTCAGTGTCTCATAACACAGTGTCTTTGAATATATTTTTGAGTTGGGCTTTGCTTCTGTTTATGCAAAAAATTTTCCCTCCATAATTACTAATTTTACATTTTTGCTAAGGACAAGTGAAAGCCTTGACTGTTCTCCTCTTCCTTCATTTCATTGGATTGCTTGGTCCAATTGTCCAATTGATTGATGTTTTATACTATGGGTTGCTTCCTTGTCTCCAGTTCCTTTCTTCTATCAATCTGTTTGTCCCCAGATAATGCCCTCTCAGCTGTTTTTTTAATCAAAGGAACCTTGGATATAGACAATGGTCCTGTTAATGTTTCACTTCATGTTCCAGTTTCATATTGCAGATATTCTGGGGAAAATGCCACAAAAAAGAGGGGTGAGAGCTGAAATGCTTTCTCTCTGCTGAGGCTTGTTTTAATCATGAGAGCCAGCCAACTCCTAACATTTTGAATATGATGGCTTAGAGCCCATAACTCAAAGGACTGAAGAGCAGAAGAGACCACCAGTATTTCTCATTCTACCTCCTATAATACTATAATACAACTAATACTGTAATAGTACTATAATAGAACTTTTTTTTTGTTACAGTGAGCTACCAGGCAGCGTGGACAAAGTCACTGGCACATTCAGTGAGTCCTGATGCCAGGGGTAACTTCCTTGGCACTTGGAAGTTCTGGAAGGTCTCTTAGTTTGAGTTGTCATCCTTCTTTAGTTCTTCACTCTAATAAGGTGATTAAACCCACAATTTAAAAATGTCAGCCAAAAGGGAGGTTAAGATAAAGAGCTGACAGCCATGTTTCTCTTGGGACAGAGAAGTGTTCTGAGAGGCTCCTTTTCCTCCACTCCACTATTTCCATTTGTTTCCATTAATTTGACAAAAAAAAACCAGTTCTACCTTCTCAATGTCAAAACACAGTAAGTTCAGTGAAGATACAAAGTGAGTAAATTAGAAAAAAATGCATGGAAACAAATTAATTGAGAAAAAAAAAAGAGGGTGCTATATTTTTATTCTTTAACATAATTTTAATCAATTTTTCATACAGCCCATGGAGTGTCTAGGTAGTGGGTTTGGTGTCTAAATTTATCTAGATTAAAAAAAAAATAAAAAGGTGGATTTCTGTAGAGATGATGAGTATCTAGAGCAAGCAAGAAAGCAGTAAATTTCAAGCATTCTCTGATTGTTAAAGATACACACGAATTTTAATGCGATAGAAAATAATTTCATTTGGTCTTACTATAAATTTTCTTGCAATATTTTTCTAATTTGGCTTCTGCTTGTTGGAATATATGCAACATGAGCTTGATTCTGGGCAGGGGTTTCTTTGGTTTAAGTAAAGAATTCTTTAGAAAGACATCTAATCCAAATGAGGAAGCAGTATCTCAGCTTTTTCTGAGCTTTATTTGTAGAAGGCAAATGCCAAGCTTCACAGAAGTCAGACTACATTTTGAAATTAATCCTGTTCCAAGGCAATGAATTTTCACCTGAATATATTCAATGAAACCTCCATTTATGTCTATCTTTGCAACACGGAAATTCTACCAAGATTAATCCCACTGAAATTCCAGTAAAATGTAAATCCTAATTCACTTGTGAGGTTGAAAGGAGTTTAAGTTACAGTACAATAGTTCATACATCACCAACTTCTAAACATTTTTTTAAAATTTATTTTCATGGCTGAATTTAGCTCCATCATGCTGCACTTATCCTATTTTCCAATGGCAAAAACTTGGTCATGAATTTTTGCCTTTATCTCGTGGAGGCTGGAATTCTTCTCAGGATATGCCTGAAGCACATATTCTATATCAAGCCAAATAAAATTAAATGTATCCTTTAAATTAAGCTGGTTCTTATTCTTCGCTAAATAAAAATGAATTAAGCATGTATTAAGTATTTATTGGGATTGAAGTCTGATTGCTGAGTTAGAGGATAGACTTTTTGGATTAGCTTTTAACAGTCCTCTTCATACAAACACAGATGGAGCATTCAAATGTCCTGATTGCTCACATGTTCTCATGATCTGTAGCCAGGATCTGGTATGGATTTTTTTCAGTTCAGTCAGAACAGGACTTCAACTGGAAAGCAGCAGATGGAATGAAGGGAGGGAATCCAAGTTTTTAATCCTTTTTTATTTTTTTTTCTTTTCTGAACAGATGTTGTTGAGATGATCAAGCTACAGAGCCACAAGTCCAACCAAAAAATGGGTAAAGTAATATATACAAACATATGCTGATATTTGGTATATGGTTAATCAGGCAGGCTACAGTCACCTGCTGCTGACATCAATATCCACCTTGCATATGATGGAGACGACAGGATTTTTAAGGTTACTGTAGAAGAAGAAACTAATTTTGTGTGCTGTTCGAATTTCTCATTCAGTCACAAGAAAAGCTAACCACTTAAAATTATGTCAGTAACAGTTAAAATGGTTCAGCACAGGACCAGGAAGCTTGTGAACAATCAGCAAAAAGTACATGGAAGGAAATTTTACTAAAAGGATGGGAAGGTTTCAGCATATGGCTCAGGTTCACAGATTTCAGTTTTGGGCCGTAATCTCACTGACAACTCTCAGGTGGGATACTAAATTAATGGAAGAGTAATTTTATGGAATAGGATTTGCTGTTAAGGAGCAATATTTTTCTGACTATTAATTTTCAGCAAAAGGTAAGGCTATTAAATTAGAATTGCAGGATATGCTGATCTCGCCATGGTGGTCATGATGAAGTAATTCTGATTTTGTCAGTGATATATTTATTAATGTCTCTACATCTTTAAAAAGAAAATTCAAGACTTTGATGACAATTCCTTCGAAGTAAAGCATAAATGAGACATGGTTCATTTTTTATTTTTTTGTAAAACTCCCCAGTTAAATTAAATACATGCAAAACTTTGAAAAAGTTACTAATTATAGCTTATTAAAGCTTGTTCTATCTAGTAACTTCCCTGTTGGAATTCAGTAATTATGAACGAAGGGGATCCCAACAGGCACCTGTTTTACACTTGAAAGCTCGGAATTATTGCTCTACAGTAGCACTTTGTGTTATGTAACATCAGTCAAAGGAAGAATTATACAGTGATATTTCTGTTATCTTGTCTGGGAAGACCAGAAATGGAATTCAGGTTGGATGGGACAGGTTGTTTTCACTGTACAGACACTAATGGCTGCACTATCCATGGGCCTAAAGAAACAAAATAATATGCAGAATACTGAATCAATATTCACCCTTTTTTCAAAAAATGCTTCTAGATCCTTAGAATGAAAAGTTTAACTACAAATTATTATAGTACATGTACTAAAAAGATTCAGGTACCTTATTTTTTTGAGGTATGAACAGACTACAGTAAAAGAAAACAATAACATAAAAGATGTAAAAGTTTGAGTTTTTTTTAAATACAAGAGGAATAAAATCTAAGGAAATTCACCATGAATACTGAAGGGTCCATAATTCATTAATTTTTGTTCCTAACAAAACACCCTTAAATCTAAAACACTTAAAAGACCAGAAATGCCTAGCAAATATTTTTGTGAGGAAGATCGAAACTCTCTGATTTGACATATTTCAAATTTCTTGCTTTTACGGAGTTTGATATTTATCAAGATTTTGGAGTACTTTCTGGATACTCATTAGGTTTTCAAATGCTGAATACAATAATTCATTTTATAAAACTGTCATAAGTCCTACATACTACAGCTTCCTTTAGACAAAGATATTGCTTCTACCATGTCATACATGTAGTTGTGAATTCCACCAAAACCTGTCCACATGTCTAGCATTTCTAAAGAGACACTTGTCCTTGTACTGACAAGAGAAAGAAACAGAAGAGGGACAGTTGACAACATAAACATTTTATGGAAATTATGGTAGCCAGGAAAATAAATTTTAAGCTTTTAAGCCAAATCTTCAATTTCTGTATTTTAAAAATAGATGGTAAAAGTCTCTGTAGAGAAATTGCCAAAAAAAAAAAAAAGGAGGCAAGAATGGAAAAGTAAGGATAGCCTACAAAAAGCTATTTGGATACAAAGCAGTTAAGGCCATAGAGTCGAAGCACAGAGAGAGGAAGCATTAATTTCACAAGAATGAAAGGTAAGGCTATATGGCAGCACGGAAAATAATCAGAAGGAAATTAAAGGAACAAAATGCAAAACATTTTTGTTAACTTCTAAGATCACATAAGCTTGTAAATCTTATAGGCAGCTATCACCATGTCAGAAAGGATAATGAGAGAATTATAGAATAATGGAGGTTTTAAGTCATCTCATTCAATCTCCAAGAAGAAAATATAATAAAACCCACAAATAAAATCCCTACAAAGAGATGGGGGAAAAAAATAAAAAGACAACACAATACAAGGGGAATAGATGGGCAAGTATGGGACAAGGAAATCTCGACAGCAATAACTATCAAAAACAATGTAATGGGATAAAAGCCAATCTAGAACAGATTTCTGGTTAAGATCTAAACAGTAAGTCATTCAAGTGGAAACAGAACCAGAAGCTTCCAATGCAATTACAATAAGTTGTCTAAATAGTTTCATAGTATTCCCAGAAAGCATTATGGTGTGCAGAGAACAAGACTGGATTCACTTCAC
Source organism: Pachyramphus minor (assembly GCA_013397135.1). Taxonomy (NCBI): domain Eukaryota; kingdom Metazoa; phylum Chordata; class Aves; order Passeriformes; family Tyrannidae; genus Pachyramphus; species Pachyramphus minor. Next base: position 195,095 of record VYXB01000868.1, on the reverse strand, counting down.
AGGGAGATGCTGTTTTAATTTAGCATTTATCAAGAGGACAAATCATAAACATTGCAGACAATTTTCCAAAGGTACTGTGAAGAACACTTGGCGTTGATGGGATTTTTGTGCTCTAGTTTTGACAAAGAGAGTAAAAAACTGAAAAACAATCACAAAATCAAAATAAAATTTCATTTCACTTTTAATCAATCTCCAGTCAAGTGCATGTTCATAGGCATTAATCATATGCTGGTAAACCAAACAGTTCTGGTCTGAAATCTTCCATGGACTTCAGCAGCAGTGTTGCCTCCTTTTTAAGATCTGGTGCTAAATTTTCATCTGGAATCATAACCACTTGCATTCCTGCTGCCAGGGCTCCTTTGACTCCAAGTGGTGCATCTTCAAACACAAGACACTGAGAAGCAAGGAGGTCAGGGGGAAAAAAAAAAGAATAATGTTACTATGAACTTTAAATAGTTTGTTTTAAAAGAGAGAATGATCCCAAGTGAAACTTAGTAGGAAAACTGAGTTCCATTATTAGCTTAGACACTCCTAATCAGAACAAGGGCAAACCTCTCAATTCAAGCATCTGCATGGTAACTAACCTTTAATTAATTTCAATTCAAAAAGCATCAACAGATGTACTTAAATCCCAGAAACTTGTTATCCAGATGTTGCTAAGAGCTTTGTTTTTTATAGGAATGGGTTTAATCAGAAGCTTAGAGTAAAGTTAAGCAAGTGCTTAAATACCTTTATAAGCAGGCAATCTAACTTTTCCAAACCAACTTTACGACCTGCAAAATGGCAAAAGCAGTGCTTTCACTTACAGTTGTGGCATTTCCTACATAAGCAAGATGGAGAAGATCACTACCTAGGTCAATATTAGGACTTTGGATGAGTGGAGAGTAAGATAGAAATCACTTATTAGAAGAGTGCTGTCCAAGTCATGCTCTATTTGCTTAATTCTTCCAATGCAATGATGAGAAAAAAAATCAGCAATTAGATTGCAGGGTTAGATTTAGAGAAGAGACAGTTTAGTCAGGCAGAAGTTCCATGCCTTACAACAGTCACAATCATTCAAGACTGCAGTTTGGAAGCAAAGTTGTTAAAAATAATGATACATTATTTATGTGGATTTTGTAATTTAAATTCAGAATATATATAAGATAAATATATTAAAATCATATGTTCTGAAATTTTATATACTAAAAGATAATGCTTCTAGAGTTCGTTCCAGAATTTATATAATGAAGTATCTCTTCCTGCCATTACATAGTGTTCAGTTTGAATTTTTGGTTACAGACAATCCAAAGCAGCTTTTGGCATCCAACAATCTGAAAAATTATGACCTATACTAACACATGGTCTCTACAATTCATACTGCATTTATTATCAATATTATTAGCACTGCTACTGCTACGAATGCCAAAATCACTGCTACAAGTAATTTCAGTAACTGCAAACAGATGTTGGGATGGTTAGGGCAATTTTCCCCACATCTAGTAATCAGAAGGCAGTGCAACCACAGAGAAGAGGGGACCGAGGGAGGCCTCATAGCAGTTACAGCTTCCTCAAGTGGGGAAGTGCAGGCACTCTGTGGTGACCAGTGACAGGACCTGAGGGAATGGCCTGAGTTGTGTCAGGGGAGGTTTAGTTTGGGTATTAGAAAAAGGTTCTTAATCCAGAGGGTGGCTGGGCACTGGAACCCGCTCCCCAGGAAAGTGATCGCAGCACCAAGCCTGATAACCTCTGGACAGTGCTCTCAGGATCATTATGTGATTCTTGGGACTGTCCTGTGCAGAGCCAGGAGCTGGACTTCGATGATCCTTGTGGGTCCCTTCCAACTCAGGATATCCTATGATTCTACAAACATACAAGAGCATCTTTTAAGTTCTCGTAACATACAACTATTTCACTGGAGAAAATAAGGGATGCATGTTTGTCTGTTCTGGCTGTGTTCTAAGAAAATAAAGTTGCCACTTGCAAAAACTTCATTATGTTCAAAGAAAACATTTTTGCCAGATATATTAAATGTCTGCCCTATATATACCCATCTATCAGAGCCTGTGGAAGAGGAAAAAGGAATGAAGAACCCTTTCCTTTGATTTCTTCTTAAAATATTGATTCTTGCCTTTTAACGTGTCAGCAATGACTTGGAGTCTGTCAAGAGAAAAGTAAGAGGTGCTTTCCATCTTGTATGTAATAAAGTAAAACTTAATTAATGATTTTTAGTGAGCCAAAGGAATCACACCAATCTCTTTCGTGTTCATTTCCTTCATAAAGTCACTGCATTCCAGTTTGAACAATGTGGTATTTTCAAATGTAGATCATTATCACTATTACTAACTGCAAATATGTAACCAGCTGATCCTGGAAAGTTTGGCACAATTGCTTTTAGAAAGGAAGCATGGTTCTGCCTATAGGTTTTGTTCTTAACAATACCTTAGTTCATGACCTTAAGCATTCTGACTGAAACTCTGACAGGCTTAGCTTTTCAAAGAGTAAGCTTAAATGTTGCACAGAAGAGCATTATCAAGGCTGTTCTGAAACTTTTTCTGATGTAACCCAAACAAAGGAATGTACTTAACTGCTCTGGCTTGAAAGGCCTAATTGACTTCCATGATGTTACTAAGCTTACTGTAGGAGAGGAGCCGATGATTATGGAAGGCAATATGCATAATGAAAAGCTTAACTAATTCCCTGGAACTAGAAACAATTAAAACTCTTAATTACCAAAGAAGCCAGGCAAGCAACCCATAATTACAGTGGCTTGAATGCTACAGGAAATAAGTGTATTAGGTCTTCCTGGAGTCTTTCTTGCTACTGACACTTATTGTCAATAACACAGCAGCATTTTTAATGGATAACGAAAGGTTTACAGAAGTTCACACACAAAATGGATTTATGAATACACAGAGATGTTATAAACTCTTCACTGTCCTGGCCCACCCACACACTAAATTTAGAGACATGAAAGCAGCCAAGTTCTTTCCCATTTTGCATAAGTATTGCAACATCAGCATCACTCCAACTGAGAGACAGATGAGATTTATACAGACTTCAGCTGAGATTCTGGCTGCTTCTCTGCATTATTGCCAAAACTTGTGTCACTGATCAATATTACTGCTATAAGATCTCTCAAAAGGTCATACCAATATAGAACAGTTCTCACTTTGAAATGAACTAAATGCTTAAAAAAGTAAAGTAGTAAAGTATATTAATTTATATTTCACTCTATCAATCTAGAAAAAAGAAAAATTAATCACTTAACCAAAGAAAGAAATAATAAGATCACTGCAGCATCTCATTAACTCATTTTCCTGCAAGAAATTTAAGAATATAAGAAAAGAGTTTTAGTTAGGTTCTTGGTATGTACAGCAGGCACTCTGTAATCTATATACTGTAAATGTCTAGATGGAATATTTGTGTTACTAACAGGGATATCCATAAGTGTTATTGCTGTAAGTGATAGCCAAGAAGCCTGGAAGGATAAAACATTAAAATCAGTTTTTAAATTAAGATTTTGGAAAACCTGTGAAGATAACATATATGCATAGGGAGTGCTTATCCTTGACCACATATGACAGCACTATATCAGCTCTAAAATAAAATGAAGGATGAAATAATATGATGATAAATAAAGATGCCACAACTTATACACACAGAACTCATCTCCAAATTAAACGCTACCATCTACTGCTCCATAAAGAATGAAGAGAAATTTTTTCTCATCGGTCCTCAAATGACACAGAAACATTTGGTATCATAATGTGAGATGTTTGGGGCTTCTTATGGATTTCATATTATACTCTGTAACTTCTTTATTTATCATTGATCTTCTTCCTCTTCACAATGAAACCAACAGCTCAAAAGCATGATGGGTTATTTGTATAATTTGCAGTCTAGAAACATTTGTTAACCTTATACATTACTTTACTTATACATGTGCAATGTAATCTTCTATAAGGACTAGATAAAATTCCTTAATATCACTAAAAAAAGCCCCAAAACAGGCTGCAGAAAGAAATTCACCAAGTACAGCCAATCACATGGATTTCAGAATGACACTTCTAATTTCTGTGAACCAGAAGGTACTCAGGACTTTCATTTCTACAAGTCATTTGTTGACTTTTCACTGCCAGAAGTATTTTTATTTTTCCCTTTGTGAAAAACTAGCCTACACTCTGTTGTCAAAATTCAAAACTAACTATTATCTAATAAATAAATTATCAGTCTGAAAGATACTACTACTGCAGTCATGGTTTGTGTTTTGTTCAACAGCTCTTATTTTTTTCCCCTTGCTCAATTTTTTTCAGGTTTTCAAAATAATTCATTACTTACCAACTGTGTTAGTAGTGTGAGTGACCCAGAAATTTTCAAGAACCGTAATATAATTCAGAATACTACATAGATCCATCTATATCCCATAGAAAATGTTGAGATGCTGAAAAGATGCTATTTGTCATTTATGGGGGGCAGTGGAAATTCACAAAAAGAGAGAGGAAACGTGACCCATCTACCACTAGAGTTACTTAAACATTATTGAATAAATCCACTTTAAGCAGCTGCAATATTTTCAATTTTGGTCTCCTACTGTGTTAATTCTCTGATGAATTAACAAAAAACAATAATGAAATAACTTGATTAATGTTTCTCTCCTAATCTTTGGACTTACATTCCTTTCAGAAATAGTTGGAAAAAGTCTCCATAATGAATGCAATAATGAATTACACTTCATTTTATTTTAAGGACATTTGCCAATTTGACTAGCCAGGGATAACAGAATCATATTAAATATGCTCTTAAGAAAGTCATGCAGCTTACAGCCCTATGACTTAGTTCCATTAAGGAAAATGAGGAGTAAGCCAAGATGTTTCTAAATGCTGTAACAAATGAACAAACAACAAGAAACTTAAAATCAAATGAATTAAGCACCAGTGTATCCAGAATACTAACTACCAGCCACCATTCTTTATGAGTCAATGATTCATATTAAGAACTGTTTGGAAATTATATGCACATATGCTTTTTAATACAGATTTTTAATAACTAGCTACTAGGAACATGTTGCAGAATCAAATGATTTACCATAAAACTTATAAACCAAAAAATAATTAGCATAATTTAAAAAAAGAAAGTTTGTTACATCTGCACACAATTAGATCACTCTGCATTTCTAGCTCTTGCATAAATGCCACTTTACATTTCAGCCCACACCAGGAGCTCCCCTCTCACAAACCAGTCCACAGAACGTTATCTCAAGGAAGGCCAGGAGTAAAATGGTTTTGATGGGGAAGAAGGAGGAGAAATTTCAAATTTCTTGCTTGTTTTCAAGACTCAATCAAGTGAAAGAAAGTGCTTCTGTGAGTGACGGTCGGCCCCAGACACAGCGGCTCTGTGAGGCAGGGAGAAGGTCACATTTACATGCGGGGTTACTCTGATCATTCCGGATGGCTGGAGCACTCTTTTCACAGAGCACTATGTGTTTAGAGGACAGTACACTGGGAACTTTGTATGGTAACTTGTGTTACAGGCCTCAAGAAATTCCCAGGCGTTTCTGAAACAGTGTCCAATTATCTCAGCAGCAGAAATCTAACTCAATCAACTGCAGCTTGGATTAGCCATAGAAGGGTATTGTTCTTTTATGGAGAACACAGGGCAAATACTCAAGATGTTCTCTACTGAGGCTACTCACACTGCATAACGTGCTGGGGGTTTATGCCAGTTATCTGTAAAAGTGGCCTAAAAAGGAATTCTGTGTAATGAAATAGTTAATTTGCGCTGCCTTCGCTTCCACACAGAAGTACCTTTACGAACACCAGACTTCCTTGACGTGTAATAGACAACATATTCTAGAAATGCACCTTGCACACAGAGCTCAGAACCACAGGACAATATACACTAACAGGGATCTCTGGAGACCATTTGGAAACACCCCTATCCAATGCTGGTCCAGCCAAAGTAGGCTGCTGAAGTCCTTCATCAGGTGAGCTTCGAGTGTCTTCAAGTATGCAAATTCCACATACCTCCTGGGTAACCTGTTCCCATATTTCACCACCACTATGATGAAAATGGTTTCTCAAGAATCTAGGAGGAGTTTCTTGTGTTCCAGCTTGTGCCTGTTGCCTACTGCATGATCACCTTGGGGAAGAGGTTGGCCCCACCTCCTGAGTAAACACATCAGAGATATGAACCAGGTACACACAAAGGAGAAATTCTTTACAGAGAGAGTGGTCAGGCATTGGAATGGCCTGCCCAGGGAGGTGGTGGATTCACCGTCCGTGGAGGTTTTTAAACTGAGATTGGACATGGCACTTAGTGCCATGATCTAGTAAACAGACTGGAGTTGGACCAAGGTCTTTTCCAACCCAATTGATTCTATGATTCTATGATTCTATGAACTGCTTTGACATACCCAAATTCTAAGTCTCAAACTGAAACTGGAAGTAGGCACCATAAGTATTTCCTGAATAAAAGCAATGAACTTTTTGCCTCAGGGAATGTCTGCAAACCCGCAGGTGGAGTGCAGCAGGCAGATACCCTGCCTGTTTGTTTTGTGTAACTGCACACCACCACTTGTCTATAGTTGACTCAGCTGGTTTTGCAGAAGACACCTGATTCTCACAGAGCAATCTAAGGTTTTTCAATCTATTTTGGCAATAGTTTGGTTTTGCTCTATACTGTCTCCTTGACCAGTGTTATTTTCCCACACAGAAAGATCAGTTTGCATACTGAAATTTACCTTAATCTGATTGAAACATCATTTAATCATTACATAATCTTTGACAGAAGTGTTAATAACAACCCATATGCTTCAGACATAAAGTCATTTCCTGATTTCTTCAGCAAAGAAAGGATGAGAAGAGGCATTCACCTTTGAACAGGTTTTCACTGGGAGTGCAAAAACATCACAGAATATGTCTTTTTTTTAATTATTATTCAGTACAAGCTACTCATTGAACTGCACCCAACACAGTTTCACCGGTCTGGAGTGACTTGGTGAGATATAGCTGTTCTACTCTTTAACTCTTCATGATTAGGAAGAAAAGAGGCTTTCTTTTAAAATTCAAAGCTGAAAGTTATCATAGAGAATATTTCAGATTATTTGCATAAAACTCCAAGTATGAAGCCAGAAACTAGCACCTTGAAGTACAAAACCCAAAACACTAAAAAAAATTCTATAATTTTTTTTTTTTACATCTTTCAACTACAGAAAACAAATATAATAAAACCAGCAATTCTCTCTTAGCACTATAGATTTTCTAAGAAGAAAGTGGACAACCATGTATAAAACTAAGTTGGAAAAAATATTAACTCCTAAAGTTAAGAGAAATATTAATCATCCTTTTAGGCAGTATTTGAATCACAGGGGTTCATCCCTTCAAACTACAGTCTTATCCCTGGCATGCTGAAAGCTGACTGTACATGTAAAACCACAAAATGTCTGTGTACAGTTTTGCAGAACCTGCTCTTTCAACACAAGCCCACCTGTGGACATGGGGTTATGTCACAACTCCATAATTTATTTTTGCAATAGCAATCTAAAAATATCACATCTGAAATGAAATGCCTCATTACATCGATAATCAGGTCTATTTAAGTAACTGCCCTGATGATTTCAAGACGATTTCTCAGCCTCTTATTTAGCAAAGCTGCTTTGACTGTGCAAGCAAACACAGCTCAGAACTCAAAACTTCTTACATAATTTTCTCTAGCTGAGAAAACATTTCTGTGTGCTAAATAAACTATTTCTAAAGGACATGAAATCTACCACCAAGACTAAAAGCACGAATAATAAAAACCATATTCCTACCTATACTATGTATAACATACCTCTGTGGAACTAATAGTTATGAGAAATAATTAATTGAATGGACAACACTCTCCTACCCTGAATGAGGGATTAAGTTTTAAGTGTATAGCAAGTTCTACTAAATCAATACAATTATTATTGGTTTAAAAAAAATATTAAGAATAAGAGGAAAGTTTTTTAAAAAAAGTAATATGCATTTTTTAAGAGTTCAGTAGAGAAATTGTCTTTTTCACAATTATCTCTAGCTTGTTTTTATCATCTTGCTTTGCTTATTTTAGGGAAGCACTAATTACAGTGGTATTTCAACCTATGAAAACAGCAAGATTGGAAGCCCATGAATATCAACCAGCTTTATGTGAATCAATCATTAAAACAGACTGCTCCTCTAGAAAATTTATTTCTACTGTAAACTCCAAGCCCAAATAATTCTATAAATAAGAAAGTTATTACACTTAAAAAAAGTTATTACTCTTAAAATTCATACGTAGAAAGTTAAAGTGTTAATCTCCTGTTGTAATATATTTCAACATGCTTCTGTCACAATTCCCCTAATACCATCATCTAGCTATTTAAAGTACTGTGTAGAAACACTTTTTTAAACACATTGATAACCCAGAGTTATCAAGGTGTGCATATTTTTCTATTAGACCAGCTCTGCTAGATAAGAGAACGCTAAAAGTCACTCCAGCCAAAGGCTCTCACTTCCTACTTTGACTCAGGCATACTTACAGGAAGAGTATGTCCTTATTTTCCATGAAAGAAATAAGCGCTGTAAGATAGAAAGGAATGCTCCAGAGTAAACAATGAACAAAAATTAAAAAAAAAAAAAAAAAAAAAGCTTGTTTAACTGCATATATATGCATGCAGATACATACATGGTAATCTGTAGTCTCTATACAGATAGTCTATCTCCCTGTGGCTTAAGGCTTATTCAATTTAAGATATATATGAGATTAGTAAGTAAAATTAGTTCAGGAATACCAGCCACAGTACCAGCAACTACTTACTATGCTTGTCACACAACTTCTGCCTCAAGTAACTTCCGGGTACTCAGTTCAGCAAAAGAAGTCTCTGGATTCTTATCAGCATTTTTTAATGTAATTTTTATTTTAAAAAGCCCTCCCATTCTGTATATTTCAACCAGAAGTAATGTTCAGATGTCAACAGGGTATAAAGCTTACAGATGGCAGACTAATTTAAAAGGAAAACTACCACCTATTTGCCTGTAGAATGACCTCTCATGGGCAAAGTCCTCAAAACACTGCACCAGGCCATATGCTTAAGTGAAAACTACTTGTTCATCCATCACAGTAATGATTTTATATTAAAAGTAAAAATCACCACTTAATGAATTTACTGATCTGAAGTATCCTGCATTTGCTGACCTTCAATAGTTTGAGTGAGTGTTTGGAAAAGGGGTGAAGGTTGATTTCCTATTGATTTCCCACATTCAGTGTCCACTTCTCTGAGACTTGTTGGAACTGACTCTAAAGCTTGCTGCCACATTAGTATGCTTTGTAATGGATTATAAATGATCACACATAATATACATACACACAGAGAAAATATGCCAATGTTACACAACTATTGTATGGACTCCCAGAATCACACAATCCCAGGATGACTGAGGTTGGAAGCCACCTCTGGAGGTCATCTGGCTCAACTCCCTGCTCAGGCAGGGACACCTACAGCCCAGGACAAGATCCAGCCAGTGTTTGAGTATCTCCAAGGTGAGAGACTCCAGCACCTCTCTGGGCAATCTGCAAGAGTGCTCGGTCACCCTCATGGTAAAACAGTGTTTCCTGATGCTCAGAGGGAACTTTGGTCTTTCAGTTTGTGTCCATTGCCTCTTGTTCTGTCATAGGGCACCACTGAAAAGTGCCTGTCCTCTTTCCATCCCTTCAAGTATTTACATACATTAATGTTTCCCTGAGCCTTCTCTTCTCCAAGACAAATAGTCCCAGCTTGCTTTGCCTTTCTGCATATGAGAGATGCTGCAGGCCCTTAATTATCTCTGTGTCCCTTTGCTGGACTCCCTCCATTACATCAATATGTCTCTTGTGCTGGGGAACCCAGAACTGGACACAGCATTTTCCAGGTATGGCCTCACCAGTGCTGAGCAGAGGGGCAGGATCTATTCCCTTGATCTGCTGGCAACACTCCTCCTTATCAGCCGCCTTTGCTGCAGTGGCACATTGCTGGCTCATGGTCAACCTGGTGTCCACCAGCCATTGTAATTACCTTTTTTTCTTAGCAAAGGAAATCAATTTGCTTTTCTTTCCGGTTCAAAAGTGTGCAGCCACACTCACTGGTGCAGAGACAGATGGTACTGTAATGAAACTTCTAAATTTAAATGTCTCAAGGATAAATGTGCAAAATGTATTGCTAAATGACCATTAGAAATCTATGATGAGAATATAAACCACTCCATTAGGAAGTGTCTCAGTCACCCCAATACTGACATAAACACATTTCATTACAGTTACGTAAAATACAAATTGCCATCTCTACAAATGCTTGCAGTCAAATTCCAGAGAAGCACCTGAATGCGAGTTAAAGTGCTTATAACACACATTTATTTATTTGGAGAACAAAACTAAGTTGTCCCTGCCTAAGCACAGATCATCCCTCTTTTCTTCCTTCTAAAAACAAATCATGTGTATATATTTTACTGAGACTACCACGGCATACTGGAAAGAGTGATTTTACATTGCTCTAAGCAACACAACACATGACCTGAAAGAAACCACCTCTAATACAGAAACACAATCAGTTAAGAAATAGATGCCACAGTATTGCCAAGAATCTGGATAAATTGACAAGCAGCTGAGTGCTATGAGCAGCATTTTGCTGATAACTTGGAAGCTTCAGTGCCCAGACAGTGTATAAGGATTCCCTAGGGAAACCAGACTGCAGCAGGTGTGTCAAGGTGACAAAGTATCACTGCCACACAATCCTTTGAATGATATGTTCTGGCTAGCAGGTAAAATATGCTGTGACTAGAAAAAATAAAGGAGGACAGGCTGTCAGATGAAGAAGCAAAAGAGAATTTCAAACCCCGTGATTTACCACAGGGGAAATATCTCAGGTGATTTTTTTTCTCCTGTTTTTTATTTTATTTTTTAGAAGTTGTAGTGCTTTCTGTTATATTTCAAGTCTTTGCTAACTGATTACAACTGCTTATAGTGAGATACAGGTAGGATTCATTATTAAATAGCAAACATGTCTAAAGACTGAGGACTGAAAATCTCATCCACACATAAAGATTATCTTGTGGATATATGTTCTGGGTCTGCAAATCTGTGGCTAAAAGCAAGCTTCATAGTCTTCAAAGACTTGTAAATTCTAGTCTTAGCAAGGAGAAGAGTGTAAGAACAAACACTAAAACTTTTCTCCACTGACCCCACATCTGCAGAAAAAACATTTCAATACTTTTAAAGCCATAGAAAACAGTTTCCCCACAGATAATGGAAGTAGCAATTTAACAAGTCGTTCTACAGAATACCATGGGTTAAAACAGAAAGATACAATTACTCTGTCTAGAACTACTGTTACTATAAGCTCAACTAGAAAAAGTTTTAACTTTGTTACCAAAAGAAACAGGAAGAAAATCCTACAAAATCAAGTGACCATTGTCATTTTGAGCTTGTTCAGTGAGATAACTAGCATCTTGCATCTTGATGGAGAGCAAAGATGTTCCTCCTGACACTCAAAAAGCTTTTCTGGAGCAGGTGTTCTTGTGCTTAGCAGTGGTAGTGCTGCAGGCTGCCAGTCAAGGTTCTCTAGTCCATGTTTTCCTATTTCCCTGTCAATTAAAAAAGTTTTTCTCCCTGCTTTGTGTGCCTTCCTAACTACCCTCGTTGAAGGAAAGGAACACAGCTTAGGTAGACAGATCTTAATAAGGATCTTTCCTCCCAAATATTCTGTGGTTATGAAACAGCATATTACTACTAAGTCCAAAGAGCAAGCATGGAACATAGCAGTTAAAATTGCCAAGTTTCTACAGAGAGGGATCCATACATTTTCATATCTAGAAATACCTATATGCATGCACACACACAGTTTATGTGATAAAACTGCTCCTTTTTGCACACAGGAAGGAACACAGCAGAAGCAGCAAGGACAGGTGGGTGAGCTGCTCGCAGACTCACCCCAGCAGTCATCAGCCTACTAGAAACTCATGCCCCTGATGCCTGATGGGGCAGAAGGAGCCCCAGCAGCCCTGTGAGGGCAGTGGAGGCCCTGGCTCAGCCACCCCTGGTGCCACAAGGCCAGACCCACACAGACATGCCAGCAGGAGAGGCTCCATCGTTCAGGGCACGCCATGGGAACGCTGGACAGAAGAGGCTGGTGGGGTGTGAGGAGGGGCCACGTATTTCAGCGCCTGGCCATTCCTACACAGCCTGTCTGCACAGCCTGTCCTCTAATTAAACCCCTGGAGGTCTCAGTGTCAGTCCTGCTGTGGGATCAGGGGACCCATGTGGCCACAGTGCCGCACCTGCAGTGAGAGTGGGTGTGCAAGCGAGGGTGTGAGGGCTAGCAAACAGCATGCTGGACTAGCTGGTAAGTAGGTGAAATGTTCTGGAAGCCAGGCATGTTCCTATTGGCAAGAGCACAGTCAGCACTGGCTCTTGGAAGAAAAGGGTAGACACAGGTTAGCCTTGGCCAGCTGCTGTGCAGAACATGGCATGTGAGGCTGTCCATAAGACCTATCTGTGTGTGCACCGCACGGGTCTAGATAAGAGGAGGGATATGAAGGGAGAAGGACCTACACCAAGGGGTAGAGTAGGGCTGAGACCTAGGGGGCTTGACTACAGGTGCCAACAATCGGGAAGACAGGGATCCAGGGCCAACTGAGTACCTAAATCCAGCAGCTGAGAGGATCCTCATTGCAGGTTGAATATATTATAGATTTGTCTTTCAAGTCTGGGCATGAAAGTGATATAACAGATGAACTCACAAGATCAACAAAGGTGTAGGTTTGAAAACATAGACTTAAGCTCTTCAAAAGATTTTTGATACTTGAAAAAGTCAACAGAAAGTTTGGCACTTTATTGTCTGCACCACAAACGTGTATTTATTGAAGAACCATAGCATTTTTAACATTTGCCAGTTGAGGTGGTTTTGGTTTATGATTTCCATACCAAAAATAAACAAACAAAAAATCCAAAAAAACCCACCCAAAAAAGGCCAAAACATAACAAACTGTGTGGAAGACACATAGACAAAGGCTTTGCAAATAAAATGAAAGCCATGATCAACTGAAATAGTATTGAACCTTTCGTTGTATTTATAAAGAAATGCAAAAGGCTGGTTGGTTTGTTTGATTTTGTCAGGAAATACAAGCTTTTAATATCTCTAGTCATTCAGACCTTCAACTGAGATTTATTAACCTGTCAAACTAGAGCAATTTTTCAACATATACAACTGCAGTTCATTTCAGAACATTTATTGCTCTGTAAACAGAAAATACAGATTCTCCTTAAACAATCTGTCTCTTTTCTTCCTCTTGAAACAAGAAGTAAGGCATGGAAGTAAGAGAAATTTTAAGTGAACAAGAAAGAAGCATTTATGAACTTATTTACACAAATACATAAAAAGCAGAAAGCTAGAAATTAAGACAAACTTTTACAGTGACTGTCTCAACTGAAAAATAAGTATTTGGTGCCAGTAACTTACATCAAACAAAATCAAATAGGGGCACAGAAATGAGAAACAGTTTTAATTAAAGGGGGTCACAATACTGGCATAGAGTCTCATGTAGTAGCCTGCAGAGGGGAGGCAGCCACAGCTTTGTGCCCCCAGTCCAAACAGTAGCAAGGCTGAGCACATATCCCCCAGCAGGCACACGCACACACACACATACACATATACAAACGGGTAGCCATACAGATCAACACTGTTATAGTCAGCATTCCCATGGACCCACAGGGTTGTTCAGCTGCCTGTTCACTAGTGCTCACACACTTGCTCTCACTCGGTCATCCACTGGCACTGCAGATGTGTGGGCTGGGCCCCTGCAACCTGTAGTCCCATGCTGGGGCCTGGCACTGGATTTCACCCAGTTGCCAGGACCCAGATCCTTGCTCCCTCCAGCCACTGGCACCACAGACACATGGGTCTCTGCCTGGGTCCGGTCCCAGTTGCTGGCCACACACACACAGACAGACCCACAGAACAGATGCCCTTCATCCAGGAAGAGTTAGAAGTGGAATTTGGCATCATAGGACACACTGCACTGGTAAGGGGCTGGGCATGGCCAGACAAATGTGTCTTACACATCCAGCATTTTTTGACCACTTTTTTATCACATTTTTATCACTCTGTTTCCCTGTAATAAATCCTGATCAACCCCCAAATCCTCTTCCTCTGCATCCCATACTGTGCGCCATGCCTTCGGCAGCATCTCCCCTCAGTCCAAAATGGGATCCAACATTGATTCACCTTGATGGGTCTCATGGCTGGATTACTGACCTTGATGGCTCTCCCAGGACAGCACTGGGAGGGTGTCCCTTCCTCTGGGTCCTTAATCTGGGTTTCCATCTGCTTTCTGGACTCTGTGCTGCCCTGGTCTTATGGAGATGGGCCTCTGATGGGATGATGGCTTCTGTGGTAGGTGTGGGGGCAGTCGGGCAGGGTGTGATTTGGGATCCTCCACCTGCCATCACCTTTCTCATCTCTTTCATGTGTTGCAGACAAGCTTTTATCACACAGCCCAACGTCTGCATCCTGTAGTGGATCGTCCTTAGGATTTATCCAATTCTATCCAAGTTTATGCATCACATGCTGCTTGATTCCTAACATGCAAGACCAGGAATCCAAGTAGTTTCTTTCACAGGTCTTTATAACTAGAGCCTGGTATGCCATATACTACACTAAATTTAGAATCAATAGAAGGAAAAGTGGATGCTCAAATCTTACATCCTGTTTTTTCTTTCTTCTTGATGCTGCTATTATTCCAATGTTCAGTCTGATCCTAAAGCAATACACCACAGCATGTCACAAGCATTATTATGTCTTCATACTGCCGAGTAACTGAAATCCTTTTATTAAAATACAGCATTCTGTGATGGATTTCTTCATCCTTGGACTGACATTGAGCCTGAAGCTCTTACTAGTAATCACTTCACACAAAGCCAGATCATATACTCAACTCAGACAGAGAAGCTAAGGACTCAATTCACAGATTTTTACAAATGGTGTGAAAGCTGATGAGACTGAATTGTTCCTGCAAAGAATATTTGCATTTCAAAATTTCTGAGAGAAACTACACTGAAGCCTTTTCTGAATAACTGACTTATGGAATGTTTAATTCACCCTTCATTAACACTGTATTATTAAAACAAAATCAGAGAAACAAAAAAGTTACTTCACTAAATACTAATCAACTTAAAGAAAATTAAGGCTGTCATTTAGTAACATCACAGCTGTAAAGATGAGCTGTAAATAGGAAGATATCAGTAAAACAGTCTTCCACCAGCCTACTCAAAGTCAACAATCATCCTTCAAGCACACTTGCTCTTCAACTGATTGCTAAGATGATAAGGGAAAAAAAATCAAGTGACAGGAGAAAGGCACAGCAATAAATTGTCCAAACGCTTTAGAATTACTAGTTAATGCAATACTAGAACACGAAACTCTGACATCAGTGTTTCTAAAGAAAACCTCTTTACTTTGAGAAACATGCCAAAGAGCACATTTGCAGCTGACTCCTTTCCACTATCTTCGTGAGATTTTAAATTTAGACATGTAGCATCGTAAACGTTCAAAGTTTCTGCTATAATGTTAGCCCTGTCACATCATCTACCAATCCTCTTGAGACAGAATGCTTAGCCTCAAAAAAAGTAAATGCTTTTACTATTTCAGTATATAGATCATTAACTTATGTACTGTTTCCTCACTCTTCATCTACACTCCCTAAAAAATGCTTGAGAAAGCCATAAGGACAAATGGACTACTGCACACTATTAACTCTTTTTAATTTATACTAAAGCTATATAGATTACTTAATGCAGTCACAAATTCAAGTTTTCATTTTCACCTTCAAGGCCCTATATTATCTTACCCACAATTACTGCATGTCTTGCTTTTATTTCCTTCTACTCCCTAGACATCCTCTATCCTTTGACTTAATTGCATTCTTTATCTCTTTCTCCCACTTTCAGCTGTATGTCTTATATCATGCTGACCTCTGTGCCTTGTACAATCTCCATGCCTACATTCTTCATCCCTCTTCAGCAATATCTTTAAAAATACACTCTTTCAGTAATCATTGGTACATGCTCTTCTTCCTTCTTTTCTTATTGCTGAGCTATTAACTGAAATTTGTCTTGCTTAAATCGCTTTTGCTTCTTGCTGGACCAGGGCAGCAGGGAACACAGCTGAAAGCTAATGCAGAGCTGGCAGATTTACTTTTTAATTCTATCAGGAATGACCTCTGTAAACTCTTTAACTCTGAGGTAAACTGAGGGACAATACGTGCGTGTCATCTAAAATAGGAACTTGGAATCTTGTTTAAAAAGCCACAATGCTCATTAAATAAATGCCAATCAGTGTGTATATAGTGATTACTTCTACAAGCTATGTCTGTACTTCTTATAGTCTTATATGTTTATATATATTTCATAGTTCTCCAACAGTTGTCCAGAGCAGGTTCCATGTCTATGATCCAGTATACATGAACATGATGCTTTTTACCCTCTCTTAGTTTAATGTGTACTTAAATATAAATATGATGACCACACTAAGCAGCAATGGCACACAAACATCAGGGATCTCAGATCTAGTACTTATCACAGTATGGTAGAGTCATAACATTATTCCTGACTTCTAGAACACCTGACTGCAGGAGTTCCACCTTCCCAAACTTCAAACGCCTACTCTACACAATATAACTATTCATGGAAGTTATCCTATGATCATATTACTAGTTATTACTATAATTACAAATATTATTATCTTCTGAAATCAGTTGTCAAATGATATATCATAGCTAATCTTAAAACTGCAAATGCATTCTACCTAAGATACATGACTGTTTTTCGGAAAATGAAAGGTTCTGTTGTAATTCTTTTGGGATAACTGTATTATTGAAAGTGAAAAGCAGTTGGATAAGTTACACATACTTATGCTTTTTGCCCATAGCACTTTTTTGAATCAGTAATATTTTGAGACTGTAATAGTTTTGAAGTTCAGGACAATAGGCTGAAACCTCTAATGTCTCCACTCTGAGCTACAGGATGCAATAATATATTCTGGAAACAGCAACCGAATCACTGTGACCAGGTATCTGTTCAGGAGAAAGAGAACAGTTTCCTAATGGAGGGAAACATAAGAAAACAGAAGATAACTTCAGTAATGGGTGAAATCTCATCAACTAGTCTTTGCTAGTCAGCAAGACCTTGAAGACTTGAAGCAACTAAACTATAAATTGAAGGAGTTACTAACAACAAAACCATTTCCGTTACTGTGCCAGTATTTTAGAAAATAGTTGCAGATATATTTTAAAATAATTCTGGTTCTATTCAGGGAAGCATTGACTAATAATCCTTATCTTAATATTTGGCAAAATCTGGTAACAACACAAAATTACGTAGGTCATCTGGGATAACATCTCTAAGAACCCTGGAGTAACATGGTAGTCTACTGGGCAGTCAAATGTTAAATGAAATAAAATGGTCAGGAAGTGTAGTACACATTAGCTAGAAAAAAAAATAAATGACATCTGCATTTTCTAACATTTGGTTTAAGTACTGGACATCACTGTAGACAGCTCAGTGAAAACTCAGAGCTTGGGTGGTTATATTGTTTATATTCACAGATATATATAAAGTGGTCTCATCTGTAATGTTTTAGAACATTACACCATACACTATATGCCACAGACAGTATTCTATGTTAACTTGATTTTGGTAGGAAGGGTCTGAAGAAATGCAATCAGAATGTTTATGAGGAGAAAAAAAACCCAAACCAACCACACCACCGCCCCCTCCAGCCCCCACAAAAAATTTCAAACACAACCCTTTCAGATGGTGAGGTTCTGAACAGACTCTTTAGAGTTTTATTTATGGAGCAAAAAATAAAAAAGGGATGTGACAAGCAGTACTTAAAACACTGAGTGGCAGATCAATTACTCCTTATCTTTCTCACTCATAATATATAAAAAGCTGACATTGGAACACGTGCAAAAGATTTACAGAATTCATTGTCCAAGGCACATGCCAGCATCAAGAAAACCCACAAATACTGTGAAAGGGTTACTGTAGCTTTGTTCTGTTTTGTTTTTGTATAAAAGAGCCTTCAACTACTTGATACAGGAGCAACTGAATTTAAGTGGATAAATTAACCCCCTCTAGCTAAAAGGCGATTATTAAGCCTCTGGTATTAGCTGTCATCAAAGATGGTACTGAATAAGATGGATACTGAATCTGAGCATGAACAGCAATTCCTATATTCAGTATCAGTTAGACAAAAATTAAAAGTTTTTTTTTTATGGAATAGGAGGGCAGCATTTCTACCACAGCTTGGGATCACTTCAGTCTTAATGAAGCTTAACTTACATAATTTCATTCTTGGCTTTGAATCATGCTATTATTCTAAGATAAAAAGATGCTGAAATGGAAATGTTAAGCATCCTTTTTTAGCAGTTAAGTGTTCATGTCTTCAGCTCCTGTATATACTACAACGTCTTTTATTTTTCTAACACCTACTACAATAATAATAATTTAAAAAAATCTCCAACATTGCTTTATGGGGTATACTTTGTAATCATCTTGTAAGTCCATTTATTTTGTGACACAGCAATCAGCCTGAGCAAAATGCTTTGCTCTGATAGTTTATAAATAATTTGCCAGTGTTAATTGATGGTTCTGTATGAAGGTTTTCTGCAACCGTGCCAAAAAGACAGAGTCTTAAAAATTCTTTTATCACATAACAGATTAAGCAGAACGCTATCACGTATACCAGGTCTCTGAAAATTATCTACAACCACATCTCCAAAAGAACCAAGTAATTTAAACAAACAAACAAAAAACTGAAAAAAGTGCAAAAATAAACTCACCCTCCCCTAGCCATAGTGCATTAAAACCAGACATAGCTAACCTTAGTCTTTCAAAGGTTTCCAGTGGTCTCCTCATGACCATCATTTACAAAGAAGTAACAAAAAAATACTACCAATAATGCAATTTCTTGTTTCAGTCTTCATTCTTTGTCCTGAAACTGTTGAAAAGCATTGCTACCACAAGCTCTGGGCTGATCACAAAGGTAACTTCACAAACAGAGAGGATCAGTGCACTAGATCTTATTGAAAGATGATTTATTCATACGTGCTATAACTCAAAAGACATTAAAAACATTTTTGTGAAAATTCTTGTTAATTAAAATCTATTTATTCAATGACTGCTGTTTGGCATCTCCAAGAAAATGCTCAAGGTCTTGAAAGAAAGAAAAGATAACTCAGTGAACAATTTATCATAAAAAAAGGATTTTCCCCCTCTTTTTTCTACTTACCAGGCATAATTAATATGTGATAATACCCATAAATGAGTTCCCTAAAACAATTAGCAACACATCTCTAGCGACCTCCTAATCTGAACAAAATGCTTTTTGAATTTGGAGGTGTACTAGTCTCTTTGTGCTTACACACTCACCTCACGTAGAAGCAAAGAAGGCTGCAGAGCATAATTTATTATTCTGCATCACATTTCATCAAGTCCCTTAGCAGCTACTTGATACATTATCAAGACAAATGCAAGGGAAAAAAATTATTCCTGCCTCTCCACCCCCCAAGTACGGTACCCCAAAGACTAAGTACCAATTACAATTCTTCTTTCCTCTTCCAATCAGATACATTAAGTGAAAGCAAACCTTGACCAGGTTACTTTTTGCATGGAATTTCAATGGCTTTTTTCATCTCCGTAAGACAAATACATCCATAAATAAACATGCACTGCAGTAACAAGGGCAACATCTGCAACACTTAAAAGCCATCCAACATCTAATTTTTCTTCCACAAACATATAATAAAGACTACCAGCACGGGGCAGGGGTGTATGTTGAGATGGTGGGTGTGTGCGTGTGTGGACACACAAGCACACATGCCTCAGGAGAAGAGGGAGGAAGAAAATCAACCATATAAACTGAGAGCATGATAATTGAAAAAAATCCTGAAAATAAACACACAAACAATCTCTTTCCTTTAATGATCTTGTAAATATAAAACAGTGGCCTATTATGGATTTACGAAAAAAGATCCCTGTGTATGGTAGTGTAGAGCATGTTTTGTCTCTAACGTTCTGAGTACTGCTGCAGAAAAGGTGATCGAAGGAGAAGGTCCCACGGAGGTAGGGCAGCACTGTTCTGAGCCAACTTCCTGCTCCTCCTTGAGACTAGTGCTCAGTCCCCACCCTCAGCTTACTTCCCGGAGAAAGGCTAGCTGTGAACATCTGAGCGAAACAAGCAAATAGTCTAATTTACATAAGAGGCATGCACCACCTTAACTATTGGCCCCCCAAGTTTGCTGTGGGAGGGGGGAGCTTGTGGAGGTCTTGGTGGCTTGTGAGCCAGCACCTTTGACTGTGTGTTCTGCCTTGTGAGCCAGCAACTTTTGAGGAGTATTTTGTCCCAGCCATGAAGTGTACTGTACAAAATTAAGGGCTTGTTAGCTGACACTTTTTGTGGAAACGTATTATACGAATTAAGTGTTAACCAAAACATTTTGAGTCTAAATATTGGGTTGGCTGCTGCAGTTTAAGAAGACTGTGTAATAAAACATGCGTTCCCTGACACATGGTCTGGTTACCAACATCACACCCTCTGCCAGTGGGTCACAAGTACATTTTCAGAAGTCCTGGATTGTGAGATTTGGTGAAATATCTCATGATCTCTTATCTACAGCACATCTGTTACACTTACAAAGCTGGAAGGTGAGCTTCATGATCACAGATCTCATCATCCAGCCTGGGAGACGTAGGGCTCCACAGACGAGTAAGGGCTACACGCTTAGAGTGTGTAGAAGTTGAGGAAGGTGCAGGATTCAGTTAACAGACTATTCAGCAGTATATCACATTAAAAGTACATTCCACTAGAGTGCTGAGCTCTTTGCATCCCAAGGTGTAAAGCTTCTAGCAGTATTTCAAGATGGAGGTCTTAGCACAGAAACCCACATTGTTCTATACCTACCTACTTTAAATTGCTTAATACACCATTTAAAAGTATGATTTATTAATAATTTATTCCTTTAAATTTTTCCAGTGTCTGTCTGAAATCAATAGCTTCTCCCGCAGGAGTGGGAACCCATAAGAAAAAGTTATGTTTATTATTTTGCAGTGCCCGAGAGTAGCAGGAATTCAAGAACTAGGCCAGCAACCTATACTAAATACTCAAAACACAACTTGCCATCTAGAAATTAGTCTTCAGTTTCATTGCAGAGGAAGAAAAGTAAAGGTTTTATGAATTCAGGAAAAAGTTCTAGTCAAGAACCTTCCTGAACAAACAGCTGATCTATCGTGAGATGACTAGGACAATCCCCAGGGAAATCCAAAGACTGGAAGACTGAATTTCTCAGGTTGAAAAGTGCTCAAAAAGATGTTTTCCCCAATGTTTTGAGGAAGAATTCCACACAGTGGACAGGACAAGGACAAAACTCTCTTCTGATCTTCTTTAAATAGAAAACAGAGCTCCCATGTTGCTGTTATGTTATCTATGGAGAATTTTTCTTGGCATTTTTAAAATGCACTGGAACTACTTTTCCAATTATGCTTTACAAAAGACTAACTGCAAGATATGTTTAGATCCTGGTAAAAAGACACAAGCTGTTGCAACTGGGCAATTTTGGATGAATACACGAAAGCAAAAAACTCATTTCTCAGAAAAGCTATAAAATCAGAAAAAGGGAGGTTCCTACTGAACTTGGCACCTCATCTTAGTTAGAAAACAGAGAAGTGGAAACATTCTGTTCTCAAGCCAGTAGATACACCCTTTCAGATTTCAGCTGCTATCCACTTGCAGTGCTTCAGGGCATGTTTTGCATGACAGAACTAAACTAATTTAGGTACACAGAAATGATGGGACATAGATCATTCACTTCCCAGTCACTCCACGTACAGTAACAGTAAAATCTACGTAATCTAAATTCATTAAGGGAGTGAACTCTGCTTTTGCTGTAAACTTAAGCATGTTATGTGTACTCAGGAGCAGTGGTTTCAGTCTCTCATAGCACTGAACCAGTTGCTCAGCAGTCCCACCACCTTCCAGGGAGTAGGAGTACCATCCCCACCACAACACACTTCTGCCAAGAGAGAGACTTCTTTGCTCTCTCCAGCCACAGCACTGCACCTGATGCAAGGCTAACAGGAACACTGAGGGAGCACAACCTTGCAGATGGGGGACTCCAAAGGGGCCTTCTCTGCAAGCAGTGAGGAAATTATCCAACAAGGAAACACATACACCAGAAACACTCAAACATCCCAGACCTTTATTCAGTGTACTAAGTATATGGCTACACTTGGAGTTGGCATCAACAAATCAGACAACACAAGAAGTTCTTTATTGGCTCTAATCCATCAAATGTCTGATTTGAACTAATTGATGAACTGTAATTACATCAGTACAGACAAAACAGTCAGTTGGCTTCCAAAAAGAAAGCCCAAATGCTGCTTTCTACCTCAAAACACACCATCATTCAGAATGAGTTGTAGAGCAACACTCTTCACGCAGTAGCAGCCACTGGCACGTGCTGTATCTGCCTTTGTACAGATTGCAGTTCTGAGAACAACAGTGATTGACTACAAACTCTGTCATCTGTCCCCCTGAATGCAGCCTAACACTTTAAGTCAGGCGTGCTCTCACCATTACAATGGCAGGTTGTACCTGGAAAAAAAAAGTATCTAGCAATATGCTAAAATAACTAGTTAGAACTGTGAGTTCAAGGACATAAGACAGTAGAGCTTGGGTAAATAAGAATGGTTTATACCATGAACACTATTTAGAAGGTGAGATGAAGAGCAGATGGGGGACTCCAAAGGCTAAGGACAGACAAGAGCCAAGCTTGAAGAAACAGCCACTAAAGTAGATTTGAACTAAGCTGAAAAACATCCATTTGCTTTTGCATTTAATGCTTTTGTTATTTCTAAAATAGCCAATCTGTGAATTGCAAACGTTCATAAAAGAGTGTAAGTCAATTAATTTATAAAATGGAAAAAGGGCAAATTTATGATGACTAAAATACATGATTTCAACAGCAGGCATTCCAATTTACAGCTCAGTGCACCACCTAGAATGGCTGTTCATGTCTGTAATTTCTATACTTTACATAAAGTATTCCTAATAAATTAAACCTCCAGGCATATATTAGAAATAAGAGAAACATCACTAATAAAATAGCTGCTTATCTGAAAACCATAGTAAGTACACTACATGTATACACCAAAAATGGTGAAGTTGAATGGGGGGGAAAAGAAAAAGATAAAAAAAAGGAAGGGGATAATGGAAAAAAAAAAAGGTTTTAGCATCCTTTTTACAAAAAACTCACAGAAATGATGGTCACAGTAAGCGTTAAATCAAGTTTCGTCGTCCTCTGTTTTATTTGTACAATATAGAATAAAATTACAAAATATTTGAATGTCATACCATTCTGAATCTATTGCTCTTTCACTGCATCTTCTGTAGAAAAAAAGGCACAGAAATTTCTCTTTGAACTTCTCTGTTCTATGACATAAAAAGTCCACTGAGACTCATAAATCCTAATGCCATTTAATCAGACTGAAAAAATTTTAATGAGCTCTCACTAGATTTGGTACAGAGATTATTTGTAACTATGGGATCAATTAATTAATTAGAAATGGAAGAAACTGCAAAGAAATAGTGTTTTAAATTAAGGTGATGATTTACATCACTTGGAACTTTTAAAATAGAACAGACTGATTTTTCATAAGAGAGTTATGACCATTTGTATTATTACAATCTATTCCTCTTTTTAAACAGTGGATATAAATGGATTTATTTGCTTTTAAACTACTAGTAAGGTCCTTTATTTTACAGAAAAGCTGTAGGCAAATCAACCAAAATACTGGAAATAAAGGCCCTAGTCTGCAACATCCTTAAATAGGAAATTAATTAATTTATGTGGTTTTGATGACAGTGTATTGGAAGTATGTATAAATGTTGGCATGGGAATGTCTGTAGCCCTCTGAGTTAGGGTCATATTTAAAATAAATTTATTAGCATATAATTTTTATTATGAAATAAAACTTCAAGATAGTATTGAAAATTTATATATGTATCTCTCTATATATAAAATATAAAAACCACACAAATGGCCAAGTTAGTATGAACCCTTTAAATGCAAAAATTAATATTCTAGTATTTATAAATTCCAAAATCATTATTTTTAATAATGTGAGCCCTAGAAATTAAACTGGAACAGAAAAATATTGTTTAGCAAAAGTACTTCTGTTTCCTTATTTTTTCCCCAATCATATCTGTGAAGTTAATCACTGAATCACACGATAAGTGAAATTGGAGGAGACCTCCAGAGCTCATCTAGTCTGTGGACTGCGTCCAGACAAATTTTGAGTATCTCCAAGGATGGAGACTCCACAACCCCTCTAGGTAACCTCTGCAAGTGCTTGGCCACCCTCACAGTAAAAAAAAAAGTGTTTGCCATGTGCTCAGTCTCCTGTGTATGTCTGTGCCCACTGCCTCTGGTTCTGTCACTGGGCACCTCTGAAAAGAGCCTGGTTCCTTCTTATTTACTGTCTCTCTTCAGGTATTCCTACACATTAATAAGATCCCCCTAAACATTCTCTTCTCTTCATTCCAACCTCATCACTAAAGATGTTAAACAGGGCTGTACCCAGTATTGACCACTACTCACTGGCACCCAACTAGACTTGTGCCACTGATCACGACCCTCTGGGCCTGGTTGTTCAGCCAGTTTTCAAACCACGTCACTGTCTCCTCATCCATAGCTTCTCTGTAATGATCATATGGGTGAGAGTGTCACAGGCACTACTGTAGTACAGGGAGACAACAGCCACTGCTCTCACCTTGTCCACCAGGCCAGTCACTTCATCAAAAAAGTTAAATTAAAAGTTTGTCAAGCATGATATTCCCTTGGTGTAGCCATGCTGACTGCTCCTGGTGGTTTGCTTGTCCTTCCTGTGCCTGGAAATGGTTTTCAGGATTAGTTGTTCCATCACCATTTTCCAGGGATTGAGGTGAGGCTGAGCAGCTTGTAGTTCTGTGGCTTGAAGACTGGAGTGACATTTGCTTTCTTCAGTCTTTGAGCACTTCTCCCAGTGGCCAACTAGTATGTAAAGTGGTCTTGCAATGACATCCCTCAGCACTAGAGGGTGTATCCCATCAGGGGCCCTGGATTTACTCATGTCCAGTTTGTTTAAGTATTCCCTCACCAAAAATCCAAACAGAAATAATACTATGAAAAGTATTATTTAATTGTCTAAATAAAACGTATGAAAAAGAACACAGTGTTTTGAACATGCTGGCCCGAAATTTCTATAATATTCAAGAACACATTGTTTCTACATATGTACAGCTCCAGATGGTTTTCATACAAGTTGCATCTGTGCATGAGAGCAGAAATTTGAGTATATGTTTTTAAATTTAAATTTTAGAAAAATGTAAGTTTTCTAGTATTTAATCTCCAGATCATATTTTGATTACCTGACCGATTAAATTACTTACTTATATGACAGTGCATTGTTGCTAGTTTTGGCAGTTCATATGATGCTTCACATATCACAAGATAGCAAGACCTAGGCTGAATTTGCAGGGTGTACCTTGTTCAAAATTCCTGTGCTGTGGTTTCATCACTATGCATAGTAAGTTCTTAGTTAACCAAAGACTGCAAACCAAAAGGTCAACATTTAAGAAATTCCTAAACGGACAATTATGACATCCTTCAATGACAGTAAAGCAGATATCATATCCATTATATATAATTTTAAATATTTTTCTTCACCTTGAGAGTTCTGTGCTTGTGTTAAATTCCCACACTTCAACATTTGTGATTTTTGTAGATGCAACAAAAGTTCAGTTGAATTTAATCTGCACTAAAGGGAACACTGATGCTGTAAACTTCATATAGAGGAAAAACATAGATTTGAACATTTATTCTCTTCTTCAAAAAAGGTTTTAATCTAAGTATTTATCACATTTTTTAAAAAAAAAATCAAATATAGCCCAAAGAGAATATTCCTAAACTGAATTTTTCCCCTCCCTTTCTTACCTTCTCTGGAGGTGCAGGAGGGTGAAATCTCTTTGCACAAACTAGAAATGGATCAGGGTGTGGCTTGCCACTCTTCACCTCAGGGTCATCTCCCAACACAATATGATGAAAAAGACCAAAAAATTCTTTGTGTCTGGTTGTTTTCAGCTGAAATGAGGCTTCACTCGAGCTGGTGGCAACAGCTATGGGTATGTTGTGTTTGTGCAAATGACGGATCAGCTTATCAACCCCTGCAAGACAAATATATATGTTTTAGTTTTTATATATATGCATATATGTTGGTATATGTATTAATGTTTATACCTAATTACAAAGTATTTAGCAATATTTCAACAATGCTGTCTTACTGAATAAAATAACCTAATTCAATCAGTTAGTTTGAAAGAAAATTATTGCCATATCTGAAATGTTCCTGCTCCAGACAAAAATTATGGAACATTCCTCAATATATATATATATATAGTATATATATACTTGTTCTGTTATCAAAATTATGCTTTTCTCAAAATATGTCAGAAAATGGGTTCAACATGATAACACCCACTAGAAGCTCATTAAGCAATATGTCCCCACATTATCTGAGGTTATTATTTCAAATTCTGAGAGTTTGGGAGAACATTTTCTTTCATACACAGTTATGCTCCTGAAAAAAGAATCAAAAATATATTCTCTTCTCATGGATGGCATAGTTTTAATTTCTGAAGCAGGTATCCAACTGGCTCAAACCAGACCCTAAGGGAGTCCAGTTTCTCTCTTTTGCAATTATTAAGGCAAGTAACACTGGGCAGAGGAGAGCAGCTGTCAGTCACAGTTGTTAATACCAGAGCTTTATCTATTGATGCTGTGAACCCAGAGTAATGAACACCTCAAGCCTAATGGGTAGAAACTTTAATCTGATCCAGTTTTCTAGGGAAGGTTAATGCAATGAACAGTGAAAGCACAGTAGTCTGGCTAAGAGGGGAACATACGTCGTTATTCAGTGCAAGTTTTGAGTTTTCTTTCAAGGGGTTTTAATGCTCCTTTTCTGCAGCATTCTAAATGCTGAATACCTCTCCCAGAAAAAACAATTAGCATTATGTAATGACGAACAAGATTGGATGTGTGGTCTTTATCAACTCACAAGAGAAAATCCCTTCATATCTGTAAAATCATTTCAGCTCTGCTTCTTGGCATTAATCCCCACTGTGTTGGACACAGGATATTAGTTTCAGGCAGTTTAGGTTCAAGAAGACTCCAGCTGACTTTTGGCTCTTTGAAACAAGTTGAGCACAATTCTCTGTTTTCATCTTCCAACTTCATGTGTTCTTACCATACTTTTCATGTCTGGTTATACTAAAATCATCTTATTCCCTTCCTTCTGATTCACTGTCATAGTTATGTATGGTCCCCACTCCCTCCCACCATTCCTACTCCTCATGTCCATTCAGTTCTTTCCTTTGCCACACCAGCATCTCTGATTTGCATTTCCCATGTGATTTAGCCTTTCAATTCTATAAACAACCACCTAATCTGCCACACATTTTTTCCAAGTATAGTCATATGCCCAACTTGGAGAAGTGGTAAGTACTATTGATAATACAGTGTGAAGATCAGTGCATTAACTAATCCACCTATCTGGATCTAGGACTTGTAGGTATGGCTCTCCACAGATTTCTCATCTATTCTCCAGAATCTAATCAAACAATAAGTGACATTTCCAGCTCCATGTTCATATTTGATGACTTTAAATACATGCAGTTCCATGATGTTAGATTTCGAACTGGACAGAAATAACAAGTGCTATTCCTCCTGTAATTGCAATGCATGATCCATTTGAAAGCCTTCCTATGCCTCCTTAAATGGTTATACTAAGCAAGTGCATTTTTCCCAAATGATGCTATTATGTCCTCTTCACCAAAATATGATGTTAAATACAAGTTAACTTTTTATTCCAGATCGTTTAAGTCTTCATTCTGAAACACGTAGTAAGTCTATATTAAATTAATGAAGTAGTAAGATGACTTAATGTAAAGCAGTAACTTAAGCATCTCTTCTTTAAAATAAAATGCATTCATTCTAAGGAACTTATTGTAAATAAGTGCAACGTTTAGCAAGGCTACCATGTCACATATGTAGTAATATAAAGAAGTCCAAAGATTAAGCAGAGGACATTTCCTATCTCCTATGCCCTTGCTATAATATAGTTAGTTTTCTCTAAAGTTGTGCTCTTTTCAAGTAGCTAATTTTCTTCAGTCCCACTGCATCACAGGTTCAGATCATCTCCCATAGGGTATGTTTATTCTGTACTTCTATTGGAGGTAATAATATAATAATGGCCAGACTTCGCGAACGAAGATCTGTGGAAGGTCTTTGTACGCCTTCCAGCCTGTGCATTGGATTTATTTTAGGTGGGACACAGAGCGCGCAGAACTGAGCCCACCCTTTAATCCTAAGGTTCATCTGCCGGGGCCAAGTGAGCTTGGACAGTGGCAGCGAGGTCCTCAGGACGTAGGTGGATTGCCTTACAGGGCCAATGGGCTCCACCTACCCGGGGAGTTTCCCCGACCGGGAATCGAACCCGGGCCTCGGCAGTTACAGTGCCGTGTCCTTAACCACTAGACCACCAGGGGCTCCCTATTGGAGGTAGCCAGCCACAGAAAGGCACTGTTGCAGAAAGGGTATTTCTTCAGGGTTCTCTCTTATATTCCCCCAGCACATCATGATTTTAGTGTGTAAATGTGTATGGGTCTGTGTTTGATTTCTCCTTTGGGCTTCCCTCACAACAAGGGAGCTAAAATGCAGTTGTCCTTCATATCTCCAGAAAGCAAATATTTACATTATTCAGAAAATGCACTTTAATAACAATATGCCATTTAAAAAAATGATTATTCGTATATGTGTAAATAGAGCAAGATAGATTAGGAAAAAAGCAAGAGGCAAATCAGCTTCACAGAAAAAAATTAAACTGCATTTGGAAGAGTAGCTAGCATAACTTGACAAACTCAAAACAGATGAAAAATACATTCATTCCAGGTTTGCTTTCCTCTTTGTAAAAGCTATAGATCAAGAAAACCCATTTTTGTTTGCATCAACTACTACCAGCTCTAGACAATTAGCCACCACATCAAATTACTGACACAATTATTGTTCCAATTGAGCACNACCCATTTTTGTTTGCATCAACTAATACCAGCTCTAGACACTTAGCCACCACAATTATTGTTCCAATTCAGCACATAATTATTAGGAAGATATCTTCCTCAGTATCTTTATAGTGCTTTTTTAAAAGAAAACATCAACAGAAGGGGAACTGAGGAACTGCTTTAAAGATCTGTAAAAAATTTCTGCTGGTATATCCTGTGTTACTACACCCTCTGTAGCTACAAAGATTTTTCAATCAAATGACGATCAACCAAGCCAAAAAATTCCCATGATCTTGACAGCTTCTAACTTACTTGTTGCTACATCAGGGCTTACCCATCATAGAGGAACCCTTCTGTTAGACTTATTCTGTTAGACCACCTTTCACCCTTCCGAATGAGAGCTTAGGAACATACAGCAAGAACAAAAAATAAAGATCAAAAGAAATAAGGATCTCTGTTCTTCCAGCATAAGGATACACTCCTAATGCAGCACACAGGCAATAACTAACTTACGCAGTATATGATTTCTTCAAGTAATTATTAAAAAAATATCAGGAGTACCCCACATTGCTATGCTTTATTTCCAAATGTACTCTTCAGATAACCAAAACAGTAAATACTGTTTCTTTATGCTGTGTCTTTAAATATGAAGTTTTAGAACAGACACAGAAGCTCAGTATATGCTAAATGCAATAGTTCAACCGTGGTAAATGTGGGAAAGAAAAATAGGTGAAAAGAACTGTAAGCTCAATTTTGTTACAGTAGCTGAAAAGAAGAAGGATCAACTTTAAATGTCAGCATCTTTAACACCCAATTAATCACAAATGTCAATGAAGTTATCAACTTTGGGAAAAGAAAAAGAAAACAAATTAAACCAACAGAAAGGAGTTTCTTCAGAGACCACAGATGCATTTAAAAAGTTAGCTTTTTGTTCTGAAAATTGCAGAAAATCATATATAAAAATATATATTTCTTTTTTTAAAAAAGAAGTATTATTCCTTGATTAGATTCCAAATGTTGTGTTTGTACTTTTTAGATTCAGTTGAAATCCTGGTGACTAATTCATTGGATCAACTGACAAACTAAAAATAAGACTTATAACGAACAACAAAACCCTTGGGCTGTCACTTTTTTCCTTCTCATCGGCTAATACAAACATGTACAGCAAGAGTTCAGGAAACCAAATAATGCTACACTAAAATGATCTAATGAGAGTCCCTATCTAATTACATACACGCTATTACAATACTGTTTTCTACATGATTTTTTTGAAGTTATCACACTTTTTAATCAAATGGCATTTTTCACTTTGAAGTGAAAATTAACAAGACAAAAGTTTTGAAAGGTAGCTCAAATTGATGAAAAACAACGGAAACTTTTATTTTCGTTTTAGCTTTTTACAAACATGGTCTCTGTGACATGCAGAATACTTCAGAACAGTGAACACATACATTTTTGCTATAATTTATCTCATGTCCTTTCAAATTTTTGTACCATCCTTTTTCTTGTATTTGTCTATCACTGAACAGAACACTGTTCTTAACTTATATCACTTCTCTATCTCCACATTCAGATCTATTTCTTTTGAAATATTTACAGACAAACGAGATACTATAAAGCTCTTCTATTCTTTTATAGTATGTTTCTAACCAAACCTTTTTTCTATGAATATGTTCCAGTAGTGTATCAGAATGTTTTCCAAAATAGACAAGAAAGTGATCTCCATCATAAAGTGGGCAAACACATCTTGATGATTGATGTCCATATGCACAAATGAAAACTTTAAGACTAGAAATAGCTTCTGTATTAAAAGACTGCTCCTTTTTTTCATAATCATTACAGTATGTACATTAATAAGATACCAAACGTAAAGTTTTTCAAGATTTCTTCACATTCTTTAATCAAAGAAAAGTTAACATTATCACTCAGAGCTGTGCAGGTTGATTAGATTTCTAGCCAATTCCATGATAGTCTTTTAAGTTCATAAAAGCAATTCTATGGCAAAAACCTCAGCAGCATCTGAACACTAAAAGCACTCAACAAAACACAAAAAATTTTCACTTACATAAAGAAGCTGCTGTTTGTTAACTTCAGTCATAAAATTATTAAAAATATTTTTTAAGTAGTCTGTGTGCTACAATTGCAAGCCCATCAACACAGTGCTATTCATTATCTACACTTTATCACAATCCTCAGGTGAAGTCAGGATTGTTGCTGCGAAGGTGACAGTGTGACAGAGGTGGGGCTATCCACTACTTGGTTTAATTGTCATGAATGCTCTAACTTGGTCAGCCCTGAATTGGAGAGGCAGTTGGACTAGATGATAGTTGTAGGGTCCTTCCAACTGAAATAGTCCTCCTGTTCTGTTCTGTTTTATTCTATTCTATTCCTAAATCTCACAAGACAATGGAAACATAACTCTCAGATCAACTTACTTCTTTTTTTGTTATGATACACTGTTTAAAAATGCTATCTGCAGTGCTATGTTATCCTTTCCCTGAGCTACAAACTGAAGGTGAAAACTACTGTCCTATTCCCCACTTTGGAAGGTAATTGACTATTAATAAAGAATTTTGTCTTCCCATCTTATTGCCCTCCAAAACGTACCAGAGATCCTTCTGGTGGCAGAGATTCCCTATTCAGTGAATCATTACTATCCTTTTAGTCTGGACATACTGACACATGGATGGCCATAGAATAAATATGTACTAAATTTTACATAATTTAGAACCTGCATCAGCTGCGTTGCTGATTTCCTGATAAAACCATGTTTGGGTTGCAGTCCTTTAGGACTTGATGTAAAGGCCAAATCTTTGAAATCAGCCAAACAGAAAGCATCATTCTGAGTTTGCAGCTAATTGACTGATCTCTAGGGGTTACAGGCTCACTGAACCCAGCATGGACTCACTAGAGTTTCCTAGCATTAAAACAATAACAGTAAGGAAAAGAAAAGATAGCCTGGTAGGAAGTCTATTTACCTATTAAGGGCACAACATGAATCAAGCAAGCTATAGTTAAGCTCACTAGACTGCTGGTTGAATGGAACTTTTGAAGAAAAAAAAATAGGAGTTGCTATTGAAATTTAAACTGTTTTCCTTTCTTCTCTTTTTATGTCTTCTGACTGGCTTCATTTGGTACTAAAATTGAGGTATGAAATTACCTCCTCATGACTGCAAGAAACAGTCAACTGTACTTGCACATCACATTCTGCACTGGCTGAACAGGAGCTCCAACGACTAAATCCCAGTTACCGTGAAAACAATCCAGGAATGGAAAATGTCTGAAAGGTATACATAGTCACACAATCCTTAAGGATCTGCGCTTTGTGATAATGATGATGAGCCAAAACCCAGAAGACTACTGTGAAAGAATAGCAGTAGTCTCATAATCCTGACATGATCACAGTAATTGTTGGCAGTTGTATAACTTGGAGTTCAGTTTTTCTGGCTCTGTGTATATTCTAGGTTTATGTTCTGCAAAAGCACACCTAAACATGTATAGGTAGATATACATATGCATGGTTTTCTTCTGTTCCACTTGTCATTCCTTATTCTTCTGACTATGCTCTTCCCTGCAACACAAACATGTTTCAAATGCATTTGCAGAAACAGAAAACCTACTACATTACTCTTGTAGATAACAATGTCTGTACTCCTACAGAAATATTTAGAAAACCAGCACAGTGGCAGGCCTGTCATTTTGTCAGTTTTGTCTTGGATTAATTTCTTTCTCCACTGACTCAAAACTACCATTCCTTAAAATTCTTTCAAAACTAAAAATAAATCTAACTGTGGAAAAACTCTCAAACAGTTACCAGAAAATTCCATATTAGAAATGGATGTATACTCAGATGAAATTTGTATTTTGACCACAGCTTGATGCGTTGAGGCTTATCTGTCAGTTCAGCCATACTGAAATAGCCAAAATTCTGTCTTCAACCACTCAAGCCTCAGCGTTGCACATTAAGTGGTATGGCTGTAATATAGCCTGTGTCATGGTTTAAGCCCAGCTGGAACCTAAATACCACACAGCTGCTCACGCAGTGTGTGTGTCCTCCCTGGTGGATAAGGAGAAGAATCAGGAAAAAAAGTGACTTGTAGGTAGGACAAGAACAGATTAATAATCAAAACAAAGTAAAATAGAATGATGATAATACTAATACTACTAATTGTAAAATGAAAGGAAAAGGGTGAGAGATAAAACCTGAGAAAGAAAAGTGATGCCCAATCGCTCACCATCTGTTGACCGATGCCCAGTCCATCCCAAAGCCACAACTGGTCCCTCTCCCAGGTAACAACCCCAGTTTATACCCTGGGCATGATGTTCTATGGTATGGAGCATCCCTTTGGCCAGTTCAGACAAGCCATACTCCATCCTGGTTTGTCCTTCACCTTCTCACTGGCAGAGCATGGCAAACAGAAAAATCCTTCACTTGGTGCAAGCACTACTTAAACATCAGTGTGTTATCAACTTTATTGTGGTACTAAATTCAAAACACAGCACTGTACTTACTACTAAGAAAAAAATTAACTCTATCCCAGCTGAAACCAGGACAGGTTTCCAAACTGTCAGGCAAAGAACTATTTTGTCGATTGAATATTCCTATAACTTCCACACTATCCTTAACCATCACTGACATACCTGTCAATTATGTGATTTGGGAATTAATAGAGCTATCACGTTTGGCAAAACTATGCACATAGTTCATTCCACATCCAGAAACAAGTACTGCTTTGCTTGAGTCACTTTTTCAAACATTGGTCATTGTTCAGCACTGCTCTCCACCAAACCAAATTTTAATCTTATTTTTTGGACAACTTTAGAAATTGATTAAAAAAATAGAACCTCACCTGAATACTGACTTTCAAAAGATAGCCAGAGACACAGTACTTCAGTCATCTTATGCCACTTATATGACAATTAATTTTCACTTTCCTGTATTTACCTGTAACCATCTGAAAGACCAACTTAGTCAGAGAACAGTGTAAACTCAAAATGTCATCACAGTCTTATATCTTACACAACACATGCAAGAAGTCCATTCTTAATTACAGAACATTAAGAGACTGTAGAACAAATCCACAAGGATTACATGAATAAACACCCTCAGAAGATACAAAAGAGCAGAAGAAAACATCAAATTTAAAAATCTGGTTAATTGGAGAACAGTCCTTAAAAAAAACAGATAGTAAGTAGCTGGAGCCATTTCCCTCTAGCTTATTAGCTGACATCAACCTGGTCTCTCAAAATTCATGCCAATGTAGCTTGTATCTCATATGCTGCCTTCAAGTAAAGGACAGATCATATCACTTTAGTGACCAAGGATGCCTCTGCTCTCCACAATGGCCAGTGAGCATAAACTATGTTAGTTCACATCAGTTCTGCTTTAGAAAACACCCTGAAGAAAGTTATCACGTGTATTTAGTTGAACTGAAAAGAAAATCAGTTGAATCATTCTGGGGATGATGAAAATGTTTACTTGCTTTTCATGGTAAGAATTTTGCTGTTTTCATCCATAATAGCCCAGCTTGAGCAAGCCCAGAATTCATTTTTTGAAGTCAGGAACAGCATAAAACCTCATGTTTCCTTCAGCTAATCTGTTCCATCACCTCTCTAACTCTGTTTAAGCCAGCTCAGCCACATTATCATAATCTTCAACTGGCACACAACATTCACTTCATAGCAGCTATTACCTGTGTTGTTTCATTACAACTCTTTTCTGTGCCTCCTAACATTTTACCCAGTCTGTCTACCTGGCATTTTCTAAACCCAGACTAAGTTTTTTTCGTTTGGCTTGCAAAAGATACAGTTGAAAATTTAGTCCCAGAAGTTTGAAAAGTGAAAAACACATCAATCCATGTATCTCATTGTTTTGGATAGTTTAACTAGGCTTACAGTTTTAAGTGGAACTATGATTGAGAGAGATGCAATTTGAAAAATCTTGCACGTAAAAGATATTAAAGAGATAACTAAGTTGGCTGCACAAGATACTCAAGTTTTTTAAGCTGTTAAAAAAAGACACCTTTTATTTTTGCTGCTTGTTATTTATTCCTAACATATCACATTTTTTTAACTTTCATCCTCCTAATACATTATGAAACTAGGTATAAAAAAGCATCTAAAAATTAAAACATTAATGCACTGTAGAAATTGTCAAAACAAATGAGCACACGTTCAAAGAGAAAAAATGATAACAGTCAAACTCGTACAGTGACATGCAGTTATTTCATTTCTAATACTTTCTTTATATTCCTCTCCATCTTCTCCTTTTTTTTCCTTCATAAATTATTGATACTTGCTCCAGAAATTTTAACATTGTACATAAAGTTACCAGCAATCCTAGGTTTAGGTATTGCTAATCTTGTATGGTTGAGGATTTCTCTCTAAGCTAAAGATCTTCAGATCTAAATGTAATTGAATATAAAAGTATTCATTCACACTACAGGTAAGATTTATCCTTTTGCTTATCTTGAGGTACCTGGGTTGAAGCTATTCATTAGGGCATTCTGCACTGTCACTGGTAAAAGATGAGGAAACACTCCTGTCTTAGGGTAACCTGAGGAATCCTCCTTCTCCAGTGACACACTCAGACACTGTTACTTGAGTTCCAATGTTCAGGTTAAGCAAGATTAATCCCAACTGAAAGAACCCATGGGTTCACATACTTTTAAATCTGCAGGCAAATGTATTTTTGCTTAACAAAATCAGGCTAGGCTCACAGTCAGGGAAAGCTACCAACAACAATTATAAAGAATATCTAGTTTACAAAACAAAATTCATGCACATGTATCTAGTCCTTTTTTTTCTCTTAAAACACCTGGAAAAAAGCTTTTCTCCAAGTAAATAGGGAAAAAAGTTTTCTCTTCCCCTTGACAGGTAAAATACCTCTTTAGACAGGTAAGTAACAGGAGGATTTGAGTAAGACTTGCTAAAACGAGAGTGACGAAACAGAACCTGTAAGAGAAACTATTTTGTGGAAGACAGATTACAAACTTCTGCCTTGATTAGCATTTAAATAATTCCATAAAGAGTTTGTAAATATTAAAAAGAAACATACCTGGCATCAATTCAGTATTACGGAATAGCTTCTCCTGCTGGATTTTACTTTCATTTAGTAGCTCCTCTTTGGTTATTGGAAGATCTAGAACATCTCGAATAATTTCTGCCGCTTCTAGGGCTTTTTTACCCATAACCAAAGATTTCACATCCCAGGTATAGGATTTTCCAAAACGCCCACAGATCTCTTCGAACCCTACTGAATAGAGACGCTCGGTATCTGTCAAACAAACAAATGAAAAAAAAAAAAAAAAAAAAAAATGAAACCCACAGCTAGGCAGCTGTCTTGCAAATGGACCACATGAATGGTCAGGGAGTGAACTGCCAGGAGCCAGAGGGCTCATACTGAAGCAGGTAAAACTGCCTTCCTTTATTTGCAGAAGGGAACTCAGGCTTCTAGGATCACCTCAGAGGTACCCAGGTTTTTCAATCTGTCACTTCTGTGATAAGAAAAGGTAACGAAGGATCTCAACAAAGAACTATCTGGACCTACTCTTTCATTACTATCCACCTTTCTTTACTATCCAAGATAGCAAGAAGTGTCTTAATTAAAATAATCTAT
Source organism: Pachyramphus minor (assembly GCA_013397135.1). Taxonomy (NCBI): domain Eukaryota; kingdom Metazoa; phylum Chordata; class Aves; order Passeriformes; family Tyrannidae; genus Pachyramphus; species Pachyramphus minor. The sequence goes on along the minus strand of VYXB01000868.1, from coordinate 158,316 downwards.
TTAAGCTTTTCATGAGAAAGAAAAGAAGGGAAGGAAGGAAATCTGGTACTTGGGGGATGTCATTACACATTCCATGTAAATTGAAAAAGGAAAAAAAGAATTAATTATTTAAGAGTGTCTTTGAACGGAAGCTTCTGAGTGCCTTCAAAGATGTAACAGTCATTACTATAGTGCTGCTGGCAGCGCTGCATTTACATGGGATTACTCCAGCAAAACACATCCACTTGTATTTCCAGGGGATTTCAGACAAGAGTAAACTTCAGGCTGAATTTTGGCAGCTTATATGTCAAAGATGTTTTAGCTTTCAAGCTATTTTTTTAATGGAAACAAATAATCCATCCTTTCCTCCCCCCCCC
>VYXB01000868.1:113263-157932 GCA_013397135.1 Pachyramphus minor | reverse complement strand
AATCGTTGAAAAAGAAGGTCATTAACATTTCATTTAACATTAATATGGGGAAGAAATGTACTTTCAAGTCTTGGCTTCATTTCAGCAAAGATATTGAACACTGGCTTTTCTACCAGTCTGTTTACCTTTTCAAGTAGTCTCCTTTGAAAAGCCAGCTACTGCTGTTAACCATGCTTTAAACTTCCTTATCATCCATGTCTTTGCCTTCTGTATCTCTAAAGGTATGTTTATTACTACCACTTTAGCAATGAAAGGGAAAAGCAAGGAAAGAAAGAAGTTGCTCTTATGAGCAACTATTTAGAGAAATTCAGGACTTTACTTATCAACATGTCCTTTGCCATGTAAAAACATTTTTACAAATAATAAAATAGTGAAATAATTTATGTGAGAAGGTAAATTAAGAATACAATGTTTAAAGTTCACAGTTCCCCCTTTCCTTTTTTTTCCTATACACGTTTTTTTCTTCTATATCTCAGACTCACCAGGTGAAGGACATAAAATTCTTACTCTAACTTTAAAATTGAAACTGAAAATTAATCCTCATCCTGTTAAATAATACATAGTAAGCTAAGCAGAATTAAAACAAGGAAACAAAAAACTCTAGAATATGAAAATTTTCCTATGAATCTCTATGATAATTACATGATACTCTATCTGAAAGTGAAAGATTCAACTCCACAGCTAAAGATACTAATTTAAAAAGTCTCTTGCATTTTAAGTATCGCATAGCTGACTTGTGGATGAAATTTTTTTCTTAAAGACATTCTTAATTATGTCCAGATTGCAGACCTAAACGAGGTCTTTTATGCAATGTTTCAGTTTGCCAACTAAAGAGTACTCACAAACAAGTTTGAGTCAAACCTATTAAAACAGTTACCTGTTAACTTATTCATACTGTGTTAGAACTTAGCTTTCTCAGCGATAAGAGGAAAAAAAACCCAAAACCAAAAAAGCCACAAAACAAACAGAAATACCTTCAAACTGGCACACAAACAACTGAATAGTGTCCATATTTAATTTAAATATATTTAAGTCCCACATATTACTCAAATGTTTAAAGCAACATAAATGCTAGGATCTTAGACAGCCTTCTTTCCTTCCCTCCCCTCATTAATCATCCATTAGAAGGCTTGGCTTATAAAACCTTCAACTTTTCTCTCAGAGATCATTTTCACTCTCCCTAATGTCAAAGCGTTTGGACTCTGGACATCAACCTGGTTGCAATGGAAATCATAATAATTTCAAGATTCCTGACCTCTTTTAAAGATTCTAAATATTTGTCTTTCAAACAACTTGATTTTAATTTTCATGAGTGAATAAAAAAAGGCACAGATGTGAACATTTTACTTGCTCAGATAAATATGTTCCACTACAGCACATGAACAAAAACTGAAATCTCGAGGGAAAAATTTACACACACAAGCACACATATGCACACATTGTAAATTTGAATCTGAGACCACAGCTGAAAATGTTGTACTTCCTACATACATGTTTAATAAATAAGGACCTATGTTCCTTTTGATTGAAGAGAAATGAAAATCTGTATGTCCCCCTTATAATTAGACAGCAGTAAATAAATAGTAAATAATTATACAACTTTAAGATTTCTTATTTCCATTGAAATGGAGCAATCTCAGAAAAAGTGATTAACAAGTACAAGGCAAGCTAGCTTTTTCACTACCATAATAAGAAATAAACCATAGATTAATTAGAGTTTAAGCATATCACCAAAAAATTTCAAACTGCTATAAATCTGCAGTACAATAGGAAATTATATCTAATGCCCATACATGAATATAACCCACCAATTAAATGAAACAAGGAAGAGGAATTCAATTCACATTCTTTATTATAGGCACCTACTGGTGCCTATATACTCTAGTACGTCCAAAACATCCACACACATCTAATGGTAAAAAAAAGTAATCTAGGCAAGACTCACACCTTACTGCATGAGCAACCAGATGCCCTACAGCATCCCAAGTGGTAATAAACACATACATTTCACCAAGTGAATCCAGCCCCAGCTGCTAGCCCCCATCAGGAATACAAGCTGAGAACACAACAGGACACACTGGCAGTGGGCTGTTCTAATAGAGGGAAGGAAAAGCCAGAATTCTTAGCTCCCTCAATTTCCAGAAAATGTATAACCTCAAAATAATATATATATAATAAAATAACCTTTCAAAATACTCGTCTCGTTTCCAGCTCTCATCTCTTGATATATCTTTTAGATGGACATTATCAGCAGGATGTTCTGTCCATCTGCTTGCTACATTTCACTGGGAATGAGTCATTCATTCCCCAGTCACATATCATCTTCTAGTCATTTTTATAGTGACCCTTCTTCTATGTAACAGCACAGGTAGCTCCACTGGTGTTGTTTACAGTGTGCAAAAGCTAGTCACAATAAATACAAATACAGGGACAAGAATGACAGAGGCACTGGATTACTCAATTTGTGATCTGGCACAAAAATATGCTGATCCGTGTTCAGAAAGACCTACAGGTCACCTGGCAACAGACCACAGTGCATAAGTGGAGAGCATGATGTGATCAAATCACTGCAGAGTCACAAGTGCAGATCTACCTAGGCTGATGGCAAGTAAGCATCAAAGCAGTATCTAAACCTCGGCTTTATCAATCACTTACACATGAAGACAGCTTACTATAGAAGATTATGACTTCATGAACCAATAAAGAACTTGATTTTTTCAGAATGTTTTACACCTTCTGAATTTATTGAAATTAGGTTATTGTGATTCTAAAATAATCTGTAGTTTATCAAGGAGATAGGATTAGTTGGCATAAAAGCTTCTTTTAGCCGTAGCTAATCTTAATCATTAGTTTCGAGTTCTTTGAATAACCCATCTCAACTTTGCATTAAGCTTTCCAGATGCAATACACTTGTGATTTATCCTTCTGCTAGGAGTTCAAACAGTCTTAAGCAGAATTTTAACTGTGTGTATTCAATATATTTTAGTAAGTCAAAATCAGGTCCTGGACACTGAAACTCAGCAAGAGTTTTTTTGGGGGTTCTTTTAGAGATGTAAAAACGGTTAAAGAATTTTAATGTTAGCAACAGGTTTCCTGTATCCATACCTGTGAGGCAGATTTCTATTTAAACGTAGAAGAGTACCATTTTCAGCATTCAATATAGCCAAATTCAAACACAGACAGTCATTTTTACCAACACTGTGGCCCAAGACAGAAAATCTCACTGGATCTCGTCACCATCAATACTGAATGAACACACAGAAACTGATTTTGCTTTCCTATCAGTCTTTCACAATATTTCTTTAATCTCTTTGGGGTATGCAACTGCATAAAAACCCCATACATATTACTGAAATGTTCACTTGGGGTACAAGAGATAAATATAATTATAAACCAGAATATAATTATAGAAATGTGAATTTTCCTTTGATTTTTGCAACTCAATTGATGGCATTTAGCACAGCATAAACTGTTAAACAAATCTATACAATGGCTGGAATGGTGGGGGCTCCAGAGAGTATCAGATGTTTCCTCTAGTCATGGAGTTATAGTAACAATATTCACATTTTCTCTCATTTCTGGATTTAAATATAACACAGGTCCTTGTGTGCTTATTATCCCACTGAATCAACTGAATAGTGTTAAAGAACACAGGATCTGGGTAGAGTAATGGCAAAGCCAAAGTAGTGACAGATTTCCCATCAGAAAGACTAATTTTGTTGAGTCCTGAGTATCACATACAGAACTCAATCAACGGCCCTCATGCCCACCTATTTCAACATCAGCAAAATCATGAACTCACAGTTCCTTTCCCTTTCTCTGTTTCTCTCTCCAGCAAACAAAGACACGGCTGATCAGCTCACTGACCAGTCGTGTCAAGTCTGTGAGACTCGGGAGGATAAAAAACATTGCAGCACTGCGTGAAAGCAAAGAAATGGATGTCTTTCAATAAGTCTCTATGCTCTAAAGGGATCACTCATCAATCTTCCCATTCTACAACCTCTCTCCCCACAGGCAGTACATGCCCTTAGCTCGTTCAGTCACACAAGTGAACCAGTTCTTGAAATATCCATATAACTGAGGATATGAGTATCAAACAGTGGGACATCCAAACACAATTTCTAATGTATGTGGACTATCACAGAGTTCAGGAAGCACCACTGGCAAGATAAAAGCCATAGAGCTATCCACAAATTTGCAAGACTCTATTGGTGGTTTTGGTAAGCAGCAAAAAAGAAAAAAATGGGAAACCAACGGCTACTGAACAGAAAACTTAGAATGGAACAAGGAACATCCTCTCAACACAGAAAAGAAACCAAGATATTATCCACAATTATCCACAACTTATCAATTATAGCTCTGTCTCAATCAAAGGAAAAAAAAAGCCAAACACCACCAAAACACAAAAATTAAAAGGGTCGCTGAGGTCGCAATACTTTATGTCATTGAATAAAGTATTGTGCATAACTCATTCCCCATTCTTTTGCTATCCTTATAATTTCTTTCAGAGAGAATTTAAGACTTCCCTCTTTAGGTATCAGCAGTCAAACAGGACAGACAAAACCAGTATAAGCTATGAAAAACACTAGCAACTATACAACTGTCACTAGAACAGGTTTGAAATTGCAAAAAAATTAAATTTAATCCACCCAGAACCACTGAAGAATTAGAGTTGAAGGCTCCTCAGTTAGCAAAGATCAGAAAATAAAGGGAAAGTTTTTTATTTTTTTTATTATTTATCTTGCACTTTGTGGCAAAAGGTCGGTCTTGCACTTCCCTCCCACCATCCCTTCATTCATACTTTCACTACTATGAAAGCTAGTTTAAAAATGCATGACTATGGTTACCTATGACAGCTAATAGGAGAAAAAACCCAGCAGTTTCACAGCTGACCTCAAAATCACTTACAGCAGCTCAGCAAAAGTGGGGATGAGGAAGGCAGGCAACAGAAATTATCTTTTGCACAACAGCACTAGTCCAGAAAATTAAATTGAGCCTTTCAAACATCCTAAGGGTCTGAGCCTACTTTTCTAACATCACATTAAATTTTTTATGCTATTATGTCATATATATATCTATACACTTTTATACATATAATCCACTCATATGCTTGTATATATATATATATATAAAGCATATAAGAATATATTTTATACATTTACTTATACATAGTCTGTGTATAGCAGTGTGTTTTAGAGGTAAAAGCTGTCTTTTGAAGAATAAACTCAGGATGAGTACTATCCAGTGAATACAAATCAATCTGGAGCCTGTTGACTCAATGGCTCATTAAAGAGATGTGGTTCAAAACTGCTTAGCACAGAAAGCCTCCTGAGGAGAAGAGGAGAAAAAGGAATGTTCTATTCTTTGAAGACGAGGAAAAGGAATGTTCTATTCTTTATGTAGTATTCCCCCCCATTCTTTCCATGAACTTGCTCAGGAAGAAAAATGAAATCCAAATTTAGCACCTTAGAGATACCTATTTCAGTCACAGTCACAGGAGGACATAAGCACTGCTTTCACATATTGCTCAACCGAAATATTTGAGCCACGTCTAAACATCAAGGCATGTGGTGCTGATGTACCCAACCAGGTGGGCTGAACCTAAAGGCAGTCTGGACAATCAAACTAAAGCAAATGCCGCTGCAGTATTCATGTCTTTTACCTTTCAGCTGATCTACTCTCCTAACCAGTACCACTTAAATTCATTTTATTGTTACCTGGAAGTTAAAGGAAGGAGAAATCTCTATTAAAATAAACACTAAACAGCAAATAATGGCTATTTCAAAATCATGAGGTAGTTATAAAGAGTAAGTTATTCAGTAAACCATTTTACATGATTGATAAACCATAACCTCCAAAGCTAAAGAAAAAATTACTATAATTGCTGAAAATTAATATTACTGCTTCCAATTTGAGTAGTGATCTGCACATCCTTATATTTTTGATTAGCACTTGGAAAAATTCACTGAAAATGATCCATTATTCATTTTAGTAAGGAGCACGTAGAAGTCTATTTTGGAGCTTTAATTTTTGCAAACCTACTTCTTTTTTTCGTTGTACTTGAATATTAATATAAGTACACTCCAAGACAGACGAATATGTTACATGGTATTACTTCACTAAGTCCAGAGAAACACACTGCCACTGCCTAAGTCAGTGCTGTTAGTCTGTTTGCCTTTCTCTGATATCAGACATCCTACTATGAATTCAAGTTGTTGCTAACAGGTCTAAAATGACAGTAAGTTTGGTGCCCAAACAATAACAGCTGAATGGAACTGTTCCCAAATGATTATCAGGTATTTGTCTGTCTGGGCATATATTACTGGGAGAATTCTTCAATGGAAGCTACAGAGGAAGCCAATTTCTGATTTTATATGCAAAGAAACATGTTACTTCTATGGAGAGGGAAAGAAGCTTCTGAACAAATTCAAAAGGTCTTTAGTTTACATTAATACAGCAGACCTATCTAAATGCTATCTTGTATTCACATATACACCTTATCCTTCCTTTTAATGCCACAGGGAAGTGAAAGAAACAGTTCATGAATAAACCACGCAAACGCTCTTCTGATGTGGAACTGTAAACAAATACTTTGGCACAATACAAAATAGCACATGAAAAAGTAAAGGGAAGTCTGTATTTCAATTCCAGAGCACGAGAGAATCCAACTTTGAAATAGAAGGCAATATATATGACTTAACGCAAAACATTCTAAAACTGTATTTATTAAGCATCACCTATGTGATGATCTCATTAGTTTAAAAATAGAAAAGCTATTCATTCACAGAAATTGCCTGACATGCTTTCCTAAACTCTCACACTAAGTCTTAACCATTAAAAATAGAACTATGCAAACAGCAGTTGATATGGTGCCTAAAAAATCCCATTTGTAGGGTCGAAACCTACAGTCAAGAGTGAAGTTGCTTGTTAAAATGTGTATGAGGAGACTCGAGTCAGGTAACAGTTGCACCGTCATTAGCATATGAGCGACTATACCAAGGCAACAGTGTTACTTACACAAGGAATGTTCTCAACCAGGGGAGCAATTGCCAGCTCTGAACACACTCAGCTTATAACATGTTCACAAGAAGTTAGCTGTTCACCTCCTCTTCTTGAGATGTTGCCGACAATACATAGCAGCAGTTCACTGACCCGAGGAACACAAAACAAGATTTATAAAGTTGTTTTGGAATGAGATGTTCCAAGACTTGTAAAACTACCACACAAAGTAGATGAAACCAGAAGGATCACTGTATTATCAAAGTCAGCAGAAGAATAACCAACTACATTTTCTTAGTGAAAATTGTGGAGGGTTGATGCTGGCTGGATGCCAGGTATGCACCCAAACCGCTCTGTCACTTCCCTTCTAAGCTGAACAGGGGAGAGAAAAGGATAGGGAGAGATCACTCACCAGCTACCATCACAAGCAAAACAGACTCAGCTTGGGGAAAGTATATCAATCAAATCAGAGCAGGGGAATAAGAAACAACAGCAAATCTTAAAACACCTTCTCTGCACCCCATCCCTTTTTCCTGGGCTTAACTTTACTCCCAAGTTCTCTGCCTTGTCCACTGCAGCAGCACAGGTGGGCAGCAAAAGGAGGGATGCCTTTAATTCATCAAGTTTCTGTCTCTCATTCCTCTGCATGGGTAGGACTCCTCACACTGTTCCTCTGCTCCAGTGTGGAATCCCTCCTCCTGCACACAGACCTCCATGTGGGCTGTAGTTCTTCACCAACTGCCCCAGCATGGTCCCTTCCATGGGGTGCAGTCCTCCAAGAACAGACAGTTCCAGCATGGGTCCCCTGTAGCGGACCTGCCAGCAAATTCTCTCCAGCATGGGCTTCCCACAGGGTATCAGCCTCCTGCAGGCATTCACCTGCTTCAGCATGGGGTCCTCCAGGGGCTGAAGGTGAATATCTGCTCCACTGTGGACTTCCATGGGATTTAGGGGCACAGCTGCCTCATCATGGTCTGCATTACAGGCGCCTGGAGTACCTCCTCCCCCTCCTTCACTGACCTTGGGGTCTGCAGGGCTGTTTCTCTCACATATTCTTGCTCCTCTGTCCTTTCTGCTGTTGCGCAGCAGGTTTTTCACCTTCTTAAATCTGTTACCCCCAGATGATGGGCTCAGCCCTGGCCAGTGGCAGGTCCATCTTGGAGCGGGCTGCCACTGGCTCTGTTGGACATGGGGGAAGCTCTGGCAGCTTCTCACAAAAGCCACCCCAAGAGCCCACTCCCCAACCCACTCCTTCCCACTACCAAAACCTTGCCACACACCCCCAATACAAATATACACTTTCTCTAGGAAAAGCTGTAAAAAACATAACATTCCCTGAACCATCCCAGGTCTGTTCTGTTTAACCTACAACCTAAAAGAGAAACAATGGAAAAAAGAATAGTCATAAGACTGGAAAGAAGGGTCAGAAAATTTTTTTCCTTCCTCAAATAAACCCCAACAAAATGAGACCACAGAGGAAATTCTCTTCAGCACCCCACAGGTCTCTTCAAATACCAATTTTCTTATTCTCAGAAAGCTTTTCCCTGCCTAGGAAACTACATATATATATATATACACACACACACATATAAAAGGCTTAATCAAGTTGCAAATTGAAGATGTTTGACTTTCACTGTTATATGTTTCTAAATCACTTTCTGTAATACTGTCAAAAAAGTCAGTTTCCTCAACAGTGGAAACATTTCAAAAGACAGAGTGACTTCAATAGAAAACAAAACCATTATTTTTCTACTGTGACCTTGGACGATGTTCTAAACTTAATTGCAGCAATGTGTCAAACATACTACCACAAAGGAAGTGTAAAGAACTACAGATTAATAAAGTTAATCTCTTCTGTCCACTCAAGAGCACCTAAAATTTTTGAAGTAAATCTGCTGATGGAGTAATTTCTCTGTGGTGATAACACCAACAGCAGAAAATCAAACATCATCAGATAGCTTGATTCTCCCAGAGTGAGGATGTTCCATCATGGCTGACTATTTACAGTCAAGAGGAAAGTGTCAGAATACCGCAAGACCTGATCACAACGATGCTTTAACATTTATATACCAAGAACTCCTAATACTAACCATAACCTAAATTACAAAAAAAAACCCAAAAAAAAACCAAAAAAAAGAGAATCAGATCTTTGAGATTCATGATGTAAGTGCAATACAGCAAACTGAAAATTATGTTTTATGAGCTGTAATACCTGTTTGAAAACTGTAGAAGAAGCCTCAAAACCATGGTATAGATACCAACATAATGAGTTTCCAATATCACATAACAGTGGACTTCCATAGAGGTGAGCCACAGGCTTCTCTGAAGTTGCATGACCACAGCCCTCGCCTCTCACGTGGGGCTGAAGATCAGAGTAGAGAGGTTATTCTCAGAGCACTGAAAGACCTCACATGGAGACTGTGAGAGTTGTCCTACCTTCAGAGGCAGGACTGTAATCCAGAGGCAAGTCCTAACTGACTCTCAGATCAAATACAGCCTGCAGCCAAAAGCAGGACCACTCAAAATTAGCAGACTATCATGAATGATGGTACATGAGCTCTTCTTGTTTCCTAACACCATGAGTAGAAGCACAGCACTGCTGGGAGTCTGTCATTTGCTTTAGAATATAATTAGCTTGCTTATAATTAGCAGAGTGAAATAAAAACTTACACTTTAATGGGGCTTTTAACTAAGCCCCATTAAACCTACTGAGAGATAGGTACCTAACCCATAGAAAATTCGGGTTGGAAGGGACCTTGAAATATCACTTAGTCCAACCCCCCTGTCAGAGGCAGAGATACCTTGCATCAGATCAGGTTGCTCAAAGCTCCATCCAACACACAATGCTTTTGTGTTTCTGAGCTAAAATACCATTTGTACTCCAAAACCAGAACTGCAAATGCTGTGCACTGAGAACACCTCATATGGCAAAAGGAACTTTTCCTGTTCCCAGGAATTAAGCCAGTCTTCTACTCAACAGCAGTCTGTTTCTGTCCTAGACTTTTGTAATACTCCCCAATAAACTGACACTTAGAGAGTTCAGTATGCAGTAACAGTTTTATAATGGGATTCCCTTTATTTTCCTCATGAGTATTAATGCACTAATTCTCAGTCCTGCTACTGAAGAGAGGTATCATTTTCCTCCCAATATGTATTTCAAGTTTTGCTGAAAAACTATAGCCTCTCTGAGATGATTTAGTCTACCTAGTAATACCAGTATATACCACACTAAAAACAGCCTTTATTAACTGTAAAATCTTATCAGTATATTTTAAGCTAGGCTTCTGTTGTGAAAGTTGTTGCCTTAAAATTCTACTTCCCATCTACTTAATACGGCAGATGCAGGTTGATTAGGAAGCCTGAAAAACAAATGCAAATATGAGGCAACTACAGTTCCTGTAAGAAAAGGAAGACAAAACTCAAAATTAAACATTTGATGAAAACACCTGTGAAAAGATTTCAAATCACCTCAGTTTGAAACCATCCCAGAGACATTCATCTGCAAAAAACTGCATTCATCTCTTTACTGCACATAAAAACTATTTTCTTGTAGTAGAAGTGGTACATAGAACACAAAAATTGGGCACATGTCAGGTGCCTAAAGGTTGATGTATTGGACTCAGTACTCACTTTCAAGTAAAAATATTTTAGCTTTTAAAGCTTTTCTAAGAGTGGTATTTCCTGGCAGAGAGGAGGTGATTGAGAACTCTCAACTCCCACGCTTGGATCAAACTGACCTTGTATTACTTTAGCATATTATGACAATTCTAAACCAGCATAAGCTCTTCAGACATCAAAATCCACTTAACCTAAACTCATACTATCTCTTGTTTAAAACAGGGGGAAAATAATAAAACAGTACCAGAGATGTTTTATAAGAAGACAAAAAAAAACTTATCCACACTACAATCCTGGAAGAATACAGTGATTACTGAAAGGTTCAGACAGAGAATCTCACCAACATGTCAGTGAACCCAATTCACATGAGGACCACAGGAGAAACAGAAAGCTGGAAGAAGACTCTCCAACAGTAGCTGTTAAGGTTATATTTTCAGCTGTCTCAAAGGGGAGAGGCTGAATCTTCTTTTGCTAGAGAGTGGTTCTGGACATAATGGAAACGTTATGTTTTGAGTGTGACAGCTCAGAATTACAAGAAATGCTGCTGTACATCCTGCTAAATGAAATAAAAATATGTGTTTGGAGACTCATACATTGCAGGAAACTTTAGTCCATCATTTCATCTTCCATACGAGGAATGTGATAAAAATAAAAAGAGATACTGTGAACTGAACTAGAAGTCATTCCACTTTCACTCAATCTTTCTTTCCTTCTACCTCAGTTCTGCAAGCTGAGGTCAAAGTCCACATCTTGAGACACAAACAGCTTCACTCTCCTGCGGCTGGAATTTAATCAGTCTGACACAGGAGTTACTACACTGGGGTGTGCTTAGTTCTACTGCAACAGGACTTCCAAGAGACAGGCTGGCAAATTATATGCTCAATAAGTAGACAGAGGAGATTTTTTACTTTATTTTCAATAATAGCCCCAACTTCCTTCCCTCCAAAATCTAAAGAAGGAAAAAAAAAAAATCCAGTAGCCTCTCTCTCACTACTCAGGACAAGGTAAAAATCTAATGAAATCAATTACGTCACAATAGTACAAGAAAGAAACAAACAAGCTCACAGTTTCTGAATATAAACATGAGCATTTCCAATTCCACAGAATCTAACCTCAATTTAGACTTACAAAAAAGAAAAAAATTACTTTCTATCATACTGCTTATAAATGTGAAAATTGCTTTTGAAGGTGCATTGCAGTTACCTGTTACCAAGGGGCAAGATGTTAAAGGAAATTAAGAAGAAAATTAGCCTCCATCACCTGACAAGGTATGGAAAAAACCTATAGCTAGAAAAAATTAATATAAGCATCACTTATGTAACTATATATAATAAATATAAAACCAAATATGAACAGCTGTATTCAGTGGTATCCAAACAGATTTGACATACAAAATCTAGAATGAAGTAGAAGTTACCAACACCTAATGAAGTAACTCTGAAAAATGCCATTTTTAACAATTGCTGTTCAATAAATAACTTCCCTGACCCCATTTCAGTAGTTTCCTTTTGCTTGATCTAAAATCAAGCTTACAATCAGCAACAGAAACTGTTTGCTTCATTTGCTGAGTACACTGAACTGAGCCACCAAACCTAAATGACTTTTAGATAAAAAAGTCATACCTTTTGACTCATTATGTTTTTAAACTGTTAGAAGAACTAACTTGTTGTAGGCATATAGTTAGAGATCCATTTCCAGTTAAACAGGGTAACTTACATGTTTCCTAAATGTAAGGAAAAAGTAATTGTCAGGTGTACAAGTTGCAATAATAATAATAAAATACAGTTGGTCAACCAAAGACCTTTATCCTCTGAAAAGAGGCGAATGCATTGTAGGCCACACCTTTCTAATAACCACTGGATAATAGTTTTCAAACAGATTGAAAACTTTGCACAAAAATGCAAACCTGGTATTCCATCAGCAAGCTGAAATGCCTTTTTTTTTTCCTGTTGCCTGAAGAGCAAATCTAACTACTAATAAAAGAATCCAGTTGTATAGAATGTTGAAACCAAATAAAACAGAGCTGAACACTGTTGACCATGGCTACTGTCTACCCTCTCTAATGTAAGGTTACCTTTAGTCACTGACCTTGTCATAAGCAAAGAGGTTGGAGTTTTTTTCCCTTGTGTTAGGTTGACACAGTTCATGGTGGTATTGCTACAGGGCTGTCAGCCTGTCATCATTTCTGTTATGAACTTCTATTTTATACAACTTGAACATTTTGCCAGTAACAAATGAATAAAATTGAAATTACCCAAAAATTAAAGCTGTTTTCTTTAGGAGAGGGATTTCTTCTGACAGTGTTCTCTGCCCTATTACTATTCATTATAGAAAATCTAGCATGTCTCTTGAGAATTTAACGAAGGACAAAGGACTTGCAAGAGCAGCTTAAGTAGCTCTTGAACTACTCTAGAACAGGAAGCATCTACACCGTCAGTACTGAAGCCATTAAAGTGCATAATCATCATCATCATTCTGTGAAAAAGAAAAAATTCCGTGGTAGTTTGTAATTGTTTCAAAGGCTCCACTACTGACAATTCAAGTGGGTAATACATTTTCCAAACTTAGGCTACCATTAAGTACACTTATATGATACCTGCAATCATTGATATTTGTAAACTATTTTGCTGAATGTATGATTTACACTTCTGTGCCTATATCATCAATAATATTTTCAATAGCTTGAGGGAAGGGAGTAGCTACTGTTATTTAAACAGAACTATGGGATTTTGTACCATGTGTACCAACTCCTTTACTTCTATCTAAGGAAAGTGCAGTATCTGTAAGGTACACCGTATTACACCTGTGATATGGTACACCACCCACGTACTGGCAACCTTGTAACAACTCAGGAGTACAAATACAATCTTTCTGAATTATGTATTTCCATGCTGTGCTCACCTCTAAAAAAGAATGTCGTAAAAAAAAAGAAAAAAAACCCAACGTTTTTTTTAAAAGTTATTGGTAAGCTCTATGAAATCAGCTGCCAAGCCAAGAAGACTCAGATAAGTTGAGGATTTCAAGATGTTAGTGAGAACAATCTCTAGGAAGATCAGATCAAATCTCAGTTGAGCCTAAACTTACAGATTTGGGTTTTTTTTCAAAAGCAAGCCTGTTCTTAATTCACAGCACAAGAAGATTACTTTAAAGAAATAGGAGACAAGAAAGGTATGTGTAGAATCCAACACAGAAAGAATGAATAGTTACTGGAAATATTTTGGGCTATACTTAGGAATGTTTGACTATTAATGAAATGTAATTTCTTGTGTATACAATTGGAATGCAAAGCACAGAACTAAATCTTATCATTTCAACATGGAAGATATTATGAAGAGAAAGGTAAACTAAATACCTACTGAAAAATATCCAGAGAAAAATAAATATTCTGCCTTCCTTTTTGTTACACACAAATACAGAAACATCTGGGTCAAATAGGAATATCTTCTTTAGTCCCTGGAAGATGCAATTATAACAGAAAGAAGAAAAAGAAAATATGAATCTATTCCATGTTGAACTACAGTATTAGAAAAGGGAACAGGTTAAGAGGGGAATAACTTCAACTGCTTTGCGATAAATCTTAGAATATTGTTTTTCTTCTTCCCCTCTTAGTAGAAACTCCTCAGTTAGAACACATAGCCATTTCTCAATTAACTAGAGCAATGAGGAGAGAAAAAACATGCTAACACAAAACTTAATCATCTTGTATTATTGCCTATGGGAGAGGCAGGGGAAACATAAGGATTTATGTAGAGAATGCTTTAACCAGTATAATGCAGACAGGTACCAGCTACAGATCCTGGAATGTCAACTCTTAAAGCCAGGAGTTTTGATTAGGGAAAACAAGGCCTAGTTTAATAAACACAAACTATATAATAACCGAACAGTGGCATGAACATTTCAAAGACTTTCCCTTATTTACAAAAAGTATTTGAGACAAAAGCAACACTAACATTATATATCCAAGGAATGATATCCATACATCCATAGCTGATAACTGCAAACTTTGGAGCACAGTCTGAGAAAAAACTTTACAAGAATAAAAAAAATAAGAAAATTCCTAATACTATGACACTTCACAAGATGCCAAAGTTCAGATGTTCTCTTGGAGGCCAAGATGCCACAAGAAAACTGCTACATAAAGTATACTTGCATATACATGTAAGCATTTGAATAAACTCTTACATGCTCTTAACACTGCCATCAATAAAGGCAGTTACTCCTGGGGGTCCAATGTATACATTCTGGAAATCATAGGCTATTTGTAAGCCCTAGGGCCTCGAAGCACTCAGATCACTTGTTATTTCAGATCTTGTCCCAATATATGTGCAGGCTGCCTCCACTCTCCACCATCCTTCTTTTCATAGGAAAGGAATGGTCTGGCCAGCAGTAATGGTGCTACAGCAGACTCAAGAAAGGTCTCCAGTAAGGGCAGTTCAGGGCCCAGTCTGGGCAGGGAAGGTTGTGTGTGACAGTTCACAGCCACACAGAAATTTTGCAGTGGTCCAGTGTGAGATCATTAGAAGATGCAGCTGTTTCTAAAGACTTATGTCTTTAGACATAAGGTAGCTAAAACACATGTCAAAAGTTAGGTAAAACTTTAAATACAATTAGTAGATAAAACTGGAAGTTTGGGGGGTTTTTTTAATTAAAAAATAGTAGAACTGGCAATTACGAAAAGTGGTATAAAGATGCAAAACTTTTTTTTAACCTAAGAACCTTGAACTTTAATTTTATATTGTCATTCTGCAATGTTTCCAAGTGCACATACTAATTACCTTCTCTCTGTAACAAGTTGCAAAAGAGTGAAGGGGAATTGTTCACTTCCTTTTTGAAAAGGCAAAACCATGATAAATAGTGAACTATTTCACTGGCAAAGTCAATGCTGAGTCAGTGTTTTAAGAAACTAATTTTTTCAATACTATATAATTTGCCATCAACTGCCACACAAAACATTTTAAGTTCTAGAACACACAAAACCAAAATAGCAACACTACCTGCTCTTTACTCTTAGATACCTTCATTCATGAAAAATGAAAATGTTAAAATTAAGAATGGGAGAAGGATAAATATAATAAAACATGATCTACCACAATAATAACAATGCAAGTTATTAGGCAGCAGAGTAGCAATTAGATATACTACAATAACTTAGTGGCCCAAGTACTTTCATTTTCCTGACATGTGTTCCCCATGAAACACTGTTTTTAATTTTTAAAGACTAGAAATGTATTATATTGTGATAAGTTCTTTGTGGTTCCATCTCCCCTGAGTCATAAAGCAAATAACATTTTGTCAGTCCAATAATAATATAACACTATAGAGAAGACTCGGTTCTAGCATAAAAAGGTCCACCACTTCACATGATGACATTATCCATGGTTATGTCACTTTATGGGCACGCATGGGTCTACTCTCTTGGCCTGAAGAGACAGGTCAAAGGAGATTTCTGTATGTAAATTACAAAACAAACAAACAAACAAATCTTTACCATAGAACAATTTATTCAAAAGAAATTATGTCTTAGTATACTTGCATTCCACATTAAACCCATTAATTTCTCATACTTCAGATCTTCTGATACGCTATAATCCCAATTTTTCACTAAACATACATTATCTTTCATTCCATTCTTCTTCCAGTACTAGTGTAAATTTTTTCTTGTGCTTAGAAATGTTCCCAAATGACCAGTACCAGCTTTAAACTCAAAAAACATCCCAATCCAACAAAGATTATCCCACTCATTACCGATCAGTAATCAAACAAGGGTCTATTCTAGTAGTTTGAATGTGTACCCTGTGTCAGTTTATATTACACACAAATTGAGCAATTAAAGCAGAACATTTTGAAGACATGACGTTCCAAAAAAAGCCCTCACATGAGCAGGCAATTTGTTGTATATGGTGACCCTGTGAAAGGGAACCTGAGTGAACTCATATTTATGCACAGCAGACAGTCAGTGCCCAGGGCTGAGCTGCTTGGCAGCAAACCCAGTCAGCTCAGCACCCGCAAGCACAGCGCTGCTGCAAAGGACTAGCACGAACCCAGCCTCTGGAGAGCAAAGGTGACACGGGGACCGATTACAGCAGGTCAGAGAACACGCAGTAATGAGCCGGCAGAATGCGACACCGTGTAACTCTGTACATACATATAATGACAAAGGTTGTGAGTCAATTCACATGGATGTTAGACAGAAAGACTGGACTGACAAATAATAAACTGGGTTTTCCTCTCAAATACTTTGCGTTACCCTGAGACAAACTGCATGTAAAACTCTTCCAAAACAACCACACACAGACGCAGCAGAGGCAAAAACTAACAGCAGAGAAAAGAAGCAATGCATGGAATGCTGACCCATAACGGGTGCCCAAAGGAAATCTTTCAAGAACAGAAATAAACCTGCTTCGTCAGACACACATGGTCTACTAGGACTGCTTTGATGACTTTCACAAAAACACCTCAAATATCTCCAAACAGAAGGAGTAAGAAAATTAAGAATATATTTTAAAAAGAAACCAGCTATTATATGTATATAACAACAGCAAAACCATATTTAGGAAAGTGCAGTGTCCACTTAAATGTAGGTTTTTCCAAAATACAGCATCAGATTCATTGTAAAACTACTTCTGAATCCTCATTATAAGAGGAATAAAAAATTATTAAAAGTTGCATTAGAACAGAAAGCATACATGGAGACAGCAAACATTGATACTGTCAATAGGCACGCAACCCTTCAAGAAGCAAAATATTGAAAAAAAAAAAGAAAAAAAAAGAAGTAGAAAAAAACCTGTCAACCACCAAAAAAAGGCCTATGAGAGATACAAGCATTCTTCACTGGTTACTGAAGCAAAGGAAGGGAAAAAGGAGACAAATAAATACAGGATGGTTTTCTCCTTAGTCCCAAGAAAAATCTTGAAAAAGGTTGGCACTATCTCTATGAACTTTGGGTCAGAACACAGATTTCATCTTATCAAGGGGGAGAAAAAACATAAATCAAGGTCAGTAGTCTCTACCAGAACCATTGTAAGACACAAATGGATCTTGCTTATATTCTCTGTTGTCTTGTGAAAGAAATTAGTATCAATACAGAGAGGTATATAAACACATAATAGAAGCAGCAACAATCACTAGCAGTCTCTACTTCATGCTAAAGATGTCCATTATGAATGCAATAAAGTTTGAAAAGAGAAGATATTTGGCTTAATTGCTTTTGTGTTTTTAGTTAATAGAGTTTCTGGTCTTTAAAAGAGCAATGATCATATTGTGAAAATTATCATCACCATCACAGTCTGTTGCCAATTAAAAAAAGTTAAACTATAATAACAACTGTCAATATCCCTCCTCCCCCAACATTAGAAGTATAAATGCCAGAATTCAAGAACAGGATTGCCTCTCAGAGAAAATATAACAGCAGTTTGTTGGCAAACTGTGCTACCCAAATTAAGGTGTCCTGAAAAATTCCACTCTCAAAAGTTCAATTAGCCAACTCACAACAAGGCTACATGAATGGATTACAACTACTCAGAACAAAAACTGCAGAGTTGAGCCCAAGATGGCACACAGTGTAACTATTGCCAGTAGGCAAAATAATAAATCCATGCTTGTTAATGCTGTTTTTCTTCTAAAGTAAAAAGAAAATTGGAATACAGTAGCTGGAAACTGTGTTATTATAATGGGAAATTCTATGAATCTTTTCTTTGTGTGAAACTCTGTTCCATTTATGACACCTTATTATTTACATTCAAAGCAAAATAATTGGAACTTTATACACAAAGCAGTGTACACAGCCAACAAATATAAAATCCTTATCATCTACAAACAGATTTTCAAATCTGCATTTAGGCACAGAAAGAGACTAATTTTTATAAATGATAACGTCAAATTGCTGTATGCACCTTTAAAATCACTAAACAGAACCTTTATACTTCCAGTAGTTTCAAAACATACCTCTTCACCTGCTAAAGGCCCTTTATACGACTGAATGTGTGTAACAGTCAGAAAACAAAAGCCACATTAGTAAAAGGGAAATTGGAAAATTCTTGGGATTAGTTTATTAAGCATGTGGTTTCTCTTCTTTTCTTTTAAAACCAATAGGCACCAAAAATACATTGCATTTGTGTGTAATTTCTGTGCAATATTAAAATTGAATCATGGATCTTTCAGCTTGCGAGCATTCCTCGGTTAATTTCTCAAGAAGAAAAAGTTATCATTGCTAATGCTGCCCATGGCATTTTGAAACGTGGTAACCACTACAGAAATTTAAAAACAAACAAACAAACAAACAAAAAAAAAACAAACAAACAAAAAAACCAAAACAAAACAAAAAACAACCCCCCACACACACTCCAAAAAAACCCACAAAAAAACCAATCAACCAACCAAACAAAAAAAAAAAACACCAAAAAAACCCACCACAACAAAAACCTGTTTTACTGATGCTGAACTAAGCTCTGATTCTGGATTATTCTAACCACAAACAGGCAACCATGTGGATGGGGAATCTGTAAATCAATCATGGGAATACCAGACATCAGACTCTGAATTAGTATGTTTGTTATGTTCATGCCAAAATTTCCCTTGATGATAAATAAAAATGTTAGCTTTCAAGCATATGACAAATCTTATTTACTCTATTTATGGTTAGTTAATTCTCAATGAGGAGTTATTTTAGTTGTCTCCAAAATTTGCTCATGAAGCATCTATGAGGTATTTTAATCTATATATATATAATGGCCAGACTTCGCGAACGAAGATCTGTGGAAGGTCTTTGTACGCCTTCCAGCCTGCGCATTGGATTTATTTTAGGTGGGACACAGTGCGCGCAGAACTGAGCCCACCCTTTAATCCTAAGGTTCATCTGCCGGGGCCAAGCGAGCTTGGACAGTGGCAGTGAGGTCCTCAGGACGTAGGTGGATTGCCTTACAGGGCTAACGGGCTCCACCTGCCCGGGGAGTTTCCCCGACCGGGAATCGAACCCGGGCCTCGGCAGTTACAGTGCCGTGTCCTTAACCACTAGACCACCAGGGGCTCCCATTTTAATCTAATAATATCCTTAATTTCTTTGTTTTTGCAACAAATTACAAGTACAGAACACAGGGGACAGACAGTATTTTTGCTTCCTTCTTTGTTCCCCCAAAATCAGATGGAAATAGAGAATGACAAAAAAGCAAGTTTCCACTACAAAGAAGCAGAAAACAGGCTTACAAGATTGCCAGGTTATAGCCTAAGAAGATTAATTCCTGCACTTAAGCCATAATAGAGGACAATCTAGAGAGAACTGATGTTTAGTTGAATTGGTGCTATTTGCTCGGATGCAGAAGAAATAGGAAGCTGTTTTAACCTCCCATTCACATTGTAAAATAAAAGACAGCATGCACATAAGCAAACTCCAGCATGGAACTCTCACCAGTTTTCTTTTAACAGCAATCTCCTAGGCAACTTGTGCAATAAAATGAAAGTAAGAGTAAATTTTTGACTTCTGACCTTGTGACAATGGGTAGGTAGCACCGGGGAGAAAGAAAACATGCCAAAGCTCTTGTGGATCCCACAACACTGCAATGACTTTAACTGCAAGCTAATTTCTTCTACAGTATAGACCAGAGATGACCTGTATTACAAACCATGCAGGAGTGGCTTAACAGGGGCACACAGGAACACAACAGTCTCCACACAAAGGAGACAGCAGCTGTAAAAGCAGCAACTTCTGACCCCAGTTGCCTAAACTACTTCTCATCTCTCTACAAACAGTCACAACAAACTGGCATAGCTGTGCCTGTACAGTCCAACGTGACTTTGACTTAAGGTGAAGGTATCTTGCAAAGCTAAGTTGCTTTAGGAACCCTCTCACTAACCCTAGCAAAATCTAAGCAAAAATACGTGCATGACTAAACTGCCTATACTGAAGTGTCATGTTCTCTACATGTTGGCTTAGCTTAAATTCAGCTTTAAGCACAAGGCTAAGAAACTTCTTATCTTTGCAGCCATTTTCCTAAGTTCACTTGTCAGTTGGGAAAGGTTAATATTGTACATGAAGCTTGTAGAGAATTTTAAATATTTTCAGTCCCCTGTAAGTTTAGCCACAGATCAATAAAGGCAATGTTCAATCTTATCTGTGTTTTGGTGGGGGGGTAGCTATTGGCTACAGTTATATAACAAAAACACTTGTCACAGCTCAAAATACAACCTATGCTGTAAGTTTAGCAGATAGATACTAGGGGGCATTACTCTAATTGTACATTTTGTACCAATCACAAAGATTTTTTCCTTCTCTATCTTTAGCACTGGTTTTGTATGTTTTTACAATATGCTAAAATGCCAGGATCAGATATCAAACAGTACAACTACAACAGGATATATTTAGCTATCAAAGATATCTAGATTCTGTTCTGATTTATTATTATTATTACTACTACTACTACTATTATGTATTAACCATGTACTGTGTGTGTTGGATAAGCACAAACATAAATATGTTTAATATTTTTAACTATACTACATATTAGCAGTTAGAACAGTATTCTGTAGGAAAAGACTAAAGCATTTTAAGAAGTAATCTACTATTTTGAGCTTTTAATATTATTTCTTGTAGGAAATCATGTACATGTTTAACTTTAGAAATTTAACACTTTAATTGAAGTATTTATTATTATTTGGTGGGGGTTTGGGGTTTTGGTTTTTTGTTTGGTTGGGTTTTTTGTTGTTGTTTGGGGTTTTTTGTTTTTGTTTAAAAAAAAAGAAAGTACAGCAGTGCACTAAAAATAAAATATTAGTTATTTCTTTTCCTTTGGTTTATAATATCCAGTGCACCACTAATCAACTATGTTAACTAATGAAGCTGCTTTAGGGGAAGTTCAGATTGGACATTAGTTCAATTCTCTGAGAGGGTGATTAGTCACTGGAACAGGCTTCCCAGGGCAGTAGTCGCAGCACCGAGGCCATCAGAGTTCAAGGAGCATCTGGACCATGCTCTTAGTCCCCCCTTTTAGTTTTAGGAAGTCCTTCAAGGAGCAGGGAGTTGGACTCCATGATCCTTAAGCTCCCTTCCAACTTGAGATATTCTAATATTCTATGTATAATAAAGCAGGGCGTACCTGTATTACATTAGCACAAAGGCTGTTTTTTCTCTTACAGCTGGAGTTCGCTACAAAAAAAACCCCAGTCCTTCAATTAATTTTACCCATTAAATAATAAGCTATCTAGAGGTGCTGTTCACATATTTTACTTATGAAATGAGAGCATTACTTTCCAGTGTAACTTCTTGGCAACTGGAGCAACAGACAAAAACCCTTAAGACTTCAACTTCATCCAACAGCTCAAAAGGAAAGAGAAGGTAATTAAAAAAAAAAAAAAAAAGGAAGGGTGGATTGCATTGATTATACATGCTGGAAAAAGGTGTTAGTTAACACCTGAAACAATGATATAGAAAGATTTCAAATGAAAGGGGCGAAGTACTTTCACAGGCAATTCAGGGGCAAAAACTTCCCTGTTGAAAGTAAGCTGATATATCAAGGTGGGACCCAAGGACAATTTAATCAGCCTCAATTATGTTCACGAGAGGGAGGGAGATAAAATAACAGACGATCAGACTCAGGAACACTTTTATACAGCTGAGCCTTAGCCACTAAAGGATAGGATACAGGTTCTATAGGGTAACACTGGGATTGTTTCCAAAGTTAGGAACTTTGTAAGCTCCTCAGACCTCATTTAAGGATTTTACACTCTAGAAGGTTTTGGAAATCTTTCTATCAGAAAATATCCTACCTTCCTTAATAAGAATCAAGTATGTCAGTTACAAAAAGTAAGTTCATAGCACATTACATTAGATGAATTTAATGCTCAATTTTTTTTCATTGTTTATAGATCAATTGATATTTGTTCTATAAAATCAGTAAGGTTTAGGTGAAAACTTCCAAAAATAGTCACGTACATTTTCAGACACTACTTTGTTGTGAAAATTATTGTAAAACCTAAAATTCTGAAAAATGCATCCAACTATGGAGGTACTTCAAGAAGTGTAGCTTTAAATATCCAATACCAAATTTTTTGTATATATAAATATTCAATACCAAATTCAAACTTTTTGAAGGGAATTAATTTTGGGCATATTTCTGAAGCTTCTCAAAATATCTATGTTATTCATTTTAGTATTTAATGAACACTACGTGACATTAAAATTTCATTAAAAAATTAAAGGGGTTCTTATTTCTCATGTAGATATACATCAATATAACCATTTGTCTCATTCAGAAGATTTACGGCAGATAGGTTGGGCAGAAAGCATCTAATTTGTGTGCCCCTTAGTTCCTTCCTTCCCCAAAGTTATTCCAAGTTTCTTGAAACATTTACAACCTTGGGAAAGTCCAAGCAGTCTCCTGACTGCCTTTTTCCCTCCTAAGAGTCAGAGGTCATCATGAAACAAACAGGTTCACCAAAAAATATGTCAAACTTGTGACAGAAATCATAGTATTTAGAGGCTGAAACATACCACAGGTCCTCTGAAACAAAGTGTACATTATGAAAATCATCAAGGTAGTATCTCCTTTATTCCCCTGTACTGGAAGTTATTTAAAGAGTATTTTCAGTTTAATTCATTGCAGCTGAAAGACTGCTGAAATACAGCACACTCTTTATATGCAACTTTTTTAAATAGAAGAAATCACATCCACACAGCATAACAGTAACTAAGGGAACAGAAACACAACAAATACTTATCAGTGTGAAGGATGCCTCATATATAGGGACAAAAACCCCAAATTATACCAGTATACATAAAATGTTCATGTAAATATATTTTTTATATAAGCACGGAAAATGCCATAATTTATGCCTGCCATTTTACTGAAATCCAGAAAGTGACATAGTACTTATCTGGTGCTGTAATTTACAACATATAAATTTAATAACAGCAAGGAATAGGTTTATACCTCAAGTGTCTCAAACTTGGAAAAAGTTTTAGGTCCAAGAATTATGAATCTTTTATAATTACTTTCCCAGTATGAAGCACAGTTCATAATTGAGAATATTTTTGATCCTTCTTCATTGTACGAACCACAGGAATTTAGAGATCTAAAAATGACTCAGAACCTCAACTGGTATTGGTGTTGCCTGTTAGGAATGTTACAGAAAGGCAATTTCTAAATATAAACAGGATAGCATCTGAGAAAAACGCCTTTTGTTCCTAGAATATTGTCCAAAGCTAAAGCACCTAACCCGTGCGTCATAAATTCACTTAAAAACCTGGCAGTGTTCAAGGCCAGGCTGGATAAGGCCTTAAGCAACCTGTTCTAGCGGGAGGTGTCCCTGCCCATGGCAGGGGAGTAGGGACTAGATGAACTTTAAGGTCCATTTCAACCCCTAAATATTCTATGATTCTATAAAACTCGTATGGAAATCTTACATATTTACATCAATGACTAAATACTCATATAGCTTACCAATACTGTCCTGTTCAAGTGAGTATTCTCTGTGTGAGACAGATTTTCAATTTCTGACAAAAAGCAGTAGTAACTAAAAAAGCTTTCTGGAAACTTCTAAATAAGAACAAAATTAAAATAACTGGTTCTGGATTATAGGATTACATATATATACATTATACATACATATATACACAGATATGTGTGTATATATATATTTATGTATGTGTATATATACATAAGCCCAGGCTATTTGAGACTCCAGTGATGAAGCAGAAAATGGAACTAAAATAACTCAATCACTGTTTTGCATAGCATACAAGAGTACAAAGGAAACAAACAAAACCCAATAGCTCTAAAATACTTAAAAATATTTATGATAGCATGGGAAATGCCATTTTTGTTTTACAAGTTGATAAGTAAATCATCTTCACCTGTTAAAGGAGGGGAAAGTGCATATTTCTTAGAAACAGAGTAATTCATCAGACCACACCGGTCTTCCCAGAAACTGCAACAGTTTGGGTTTTGCAGAAGTAAGGCACACATGTCAAGTTCACACCTTTTAAGAATTCACCCACATCCAAAGCTGATTCCTATGCGATAACCCAAATGAACTATTTCAAAAACCAAGTCACATATAAAAATACTCCATTATTCCACAGGAGACACTCAGCAGAGGGTCCTGATTCAACAAACAGTTAAGAGCAGACTTAAATACTGTCCTAGTCATAATAACAATTCAAATCCCAAGATCCAATCTAGCTGTTTGGTGGGAGGACACAGGTTACAGAATAAGCCTGCAAAGCAGGCAGTCTACTGATACAAAAACCGTGACAGAAGCATATCATCAGGGTTTCCAGCTGCAGTGGTAACCCCAAAGGCTGCCGAGCGCTGTCCTGCCCCTGGCACCTCCAGCCCTGGGCCAGGGTCTCGCTGCTCCCAGCGCTGGGCCCGGCATTTCCTCAGCTCCACACACTGGGTCCCCGTTTTCCTCTATACCCGCTTTCTCTGGCTTCCAACCTCAACCTGACCCTCCCCTCTCTCCCCAAAACCTCGCTCAGCCCTCCATCCCGAGCAAGCGCCCTGTTCACTCTCAGCCCCGGATCTTTTAATTCATGACGGAATCTGCCCCCGAAAAGCAGCGGATGGCGGAAGGAGGAGAAGGAATTAGATCGTTTCCTGTTGCTTTAACCCCCTCATTCGGGTTTTAGCAGCGCCGCCCGGAGCGCTCTGGCCGCTCGCCCGGAGCGAGGAGGCCTCGAATGAGCTGCCGCAGCTTGGCCCGCTCAGGCTGCGGGAGGGGGGTAGGGAAGGGGAGGGAAGGGGAGGGGAGGAAGGGAAGGGGGCTGCTCGCCGCCAGCTACGGCCCCGCGTAGTCTGGACAGCCGGGCCGGGCCAGGCTGGGCCTGGCGGCGCGGTGGGACCGAGCGGCGCGGGGGCCCTGCGCGGAGGGCAGAGGGGCGCAGGCTACACACCCAGCAGCAGCCCGTCCATGTCAAAGATCAGGTGAGTGGCCGGGCGCAGCGCGGCCGGCGAAGAGCTGGAAGCGGACATGGCGAGGCCGGAGCAGCGGAGCGGGAGCGGAGCAGCCGCGGGGCGAGGCCGGGCCGGGCGCGGCGCGGGGGGGCCGGGGCCACACAGCGGGTGCGGGAGCGCCGTGGGCCGGGCCAGCGGGGCCTGTTTGCTGTGTTCTGCTTTTAAAGCAAAGTCCGTTTCACTTCCCGAGGCATCTTTTGTTGGAGGACAGAGCTGCTTGCCCGTAGGGGTTGTGGAGTCTCCCTCACTGGAGATACTCAAGAACGGTCTGGATGCAATCCTGTGCCGTGTGCTCTGGGATGACCCTGCACGAGTGGGGAGATGGGACCAGATGACCCGCTGTGGTCACTTCCAAGGTTACCCATTCTGTGATTCTTCAATCCCCCTGCTGCTGCTGGCGAGTGAGACCCGGGAGTTCCTCCCAAATTGACACTTAAGACAGTGTTGCCTCTCAAACCTTTTGTGTGTCTGTAATGACACTTACGGGGATGATATTACCACCGAGTCTTAACTGGAGACATAAACAGAACGGCACAAATCTACTTAAAGCTGTGAGGGAAGAATAAAGTAATGGGGAAAAATAAAACCAAAACAGTGAAGTTAGAGTAAGCCCATCTCTTATGGTTTGTTGACTACAAGAATAGTTAGTTGAAGGTTGAGATGAAGTAAAATCTCCCTGCATGGACACATCATCCGATTTTTGACTGAGCAGTTTTGAGGAAAGGAGAGGACTTAGCTCATCAGTCTTCCATTTTTTATCTTTTCATGCAGGTAACTCTCCGTTGGGCATCAAGATTACTGAAATACCAGTTGCAGAAGCAGACACGAAAAGAGCTGTATCAGGCTCCCAAGGTGACATACTGGCTTGAAGATATGTACAGCTTTGCCATTCCTTGTGAAGGCAGTGGTTAGTTGAAGCTTCTTATAGGGAAAGTCCTGTCTCATTTGTAGGTAGGCCTTGCAGCAATTTTTTTTTTATCACAGTGCCTTCATTTGAATTGGCAATGCATCACCATTTTAGCAAGTTAGTGGTGATTTTTAAAGCCCCGTAGGCTTTAAACAGGTGTCATACACCTATATTTGAATTTTAATTTAGCCACCTTAAACATCTTACCTACCCCCAAAACCTATCCCTCAAAGTATACTCACTCTACATTTGTGTGAAATGTAGACACAGAGTCCTCATACTTTCTCCTATCTTGGAAATAAGAAGACAAATAAAATATTCTTGGCCTTTACTTGTACCTTTTTAATAATAAAACTTGACTTTCAAACAAAGGGTTTGAGTTTTTGATTGGTTTTCTCTTTCTATCATCTTGTCTCATTCTGTAACAATAATGCTGCCTAGGCCCTGCCTATGTAGTCTAGAAAAAGGACTGTGCACAGTACCTTAAGTGTCTCTTAAAAATTCCATGAGTAGTCATCTGTTAGTTCTTGCTTAGATATAAGAAAATGGGTCTTGCAATTCCAGATAATTTTTTTTGATTGGTAACCTCACAGTACAAGTGTTAAGAATGCCCACAGCTGTTCTGTTTCTGCAATAAACACTGTGCAACAGGTCAATATTCCAGCTTTGTTTCAGATAGCAAATGTGTTAGTTTACTTTGTAGTTCACTTAGGTGGGAGCACAGTTAGAATCAATCGAAAGGTAAAGTCCAAAATACAGTATGTGTTAACTGTTAAGGGGAATAAAAAATCATTATGGTAATTTCAATATTTATAATGGTAGTGTTATGCTGTCCTAAGAAAGAATGGTTTCTGCATCAAGACTGTACACGGTTGTGACAAAACTTAAAGAGGATGAGTAATGAGGTTGTATGACAATTGTACCTGAGGTGGATTCCTCCTCTTTCTAATTAGAAAATATTTGAAAAGGCTGATCTTAAATTGTATTTGCTGATATAGTTTGCATGACTTAGCTGCATGACTTCCACTTGCTAACAAGAAAAACTACAACAGTTGGGTATCTTGATTCATTGTTCTAATTAGAGAAAAGTGTTAATTGTTTGAGCACAATTCCATCTCCCATGCCCTCCTGAAAAGGGGAAATAATATTTTTGTTATGTAAGTCACCAGTTCATTTGAGAAAACATAAGGCTTTTGCAAAACTTTTGAGTATTTAAAGTAGAAATAGGTCATAAAGACAATCTGTATGAAAGAAGCCCACAAAATTGAAGTGTAAACACAAGGCAAACATTTTTAGGATAAAGTGGTCTGTTACAAATCTTATGGTACACAGTTCAAGACTGTCACATTACCTTACAGACTGATGATCTCAACAGAGAACTGTTTAGGTTTATTCAGTGTGATTGTGTTCATACTAACAGAATGAAATTAAGTCCAAGCAACTTTTTATTCATGGTGGAGCATAGTTTTCTAGATGCACAAGTAAGAGATCCTGCTGATCTAAGTTTTATTTGAGCTTAAATATTTGTGTCTCAGCAGTAGTATTTGGTCTTCATTGTTTTTTTTTAAAGAGGAAGTGAAAAGAATCTGAAACAAAGGAATGTGCAATTTATTTTTCGCTTGCTACTATTTTTATTAATACTTCAGTAACTTTTGAGTTGTGGGAAGCATACCATAGTGGAGGTACAGTAACCATGAAAACTGATAATTAATGACATGCCTACAAAACTGATGTATGCTCATTGAGAAGGATGAACATGGATAGCAGAGATGTAATTGTGTAAGTAGATTCGAATCCTGCAAAGTCTGAAGAACGCAATTAATTTCATGTACATTTTTAAAATTAATTAAAGTTGCTATCTGGGCATACACCAAAACAGGTGAATAAATCATTACTGAGTTTTAAATTTTATAGGAATTCATGGCAAATATACCTCTGGATATCCAGGTTTTTTAATTTACTGTATGTTAGCTGCCTGTAAGTACATCATACCCCAAACAAGTCTAATTTCTCTGGCTTTCTAATAATATGATAAAATCACTTTGGTTTTATTGTTCTTGCGTGTCAGATAAAGTGAAAATATTCAGGTGCATATCCATGGGATTATTAATTATGCAACACAATATTTTAGGCACAGAGTCCTCCTAACCTTTTTTTAACCTCGGTATGTTTGTTTGGGTTTTCTTTACTTTGAAGCTAAAAAGTTTTCCACATCAGTGAAATTTATGTGATTAAGTTCTTTTCCTGGAGAGTAAAAGCTTCAGAATATGCTTAAGTGGTTTCTTAGGTAATACAGTTGACTCCATAATTGCAGTTTCCTATTTCACTATTTCATATTGTGCTTGAAGCATGGATTCACTTACCTATTTTTTATGCCACTGGTAGGGCCATCATGCCTTATGTGTTTCACACAGAAATGACTGACTTTATTTTTCTTGTTCTGCAGGCACCTTGGCAAAGAGGATAAACAGATTGTAATCCGTTTTGATTTGAATATTAAAAAAGAATCTGAAGACTTGAATAAATCCAGTAATTTAAAAGCTTTCATAATGATTTACATGAGCAGCTGTTAAACCCACTATTAGCAACAAATTACTTGGAATGTCTTAGAGTTAAATATGAATTAATTCAGGTATCAGCTGAGATTCACAACAGTTACTATATTTGAGCCTATAAGCGCTCATAAAATTAAGCCCCTATCAGTGCTGGATTTCACCAAACAAGAGCTTTTCACCCTAAGATTATGAATTAGGTGAATTTTATTGTTTCAGTTCATGTTTTTATAGCTGCAAAAGGGAAGATGAGCATATGTCTTAAGGCAGTTAAATACTACCATACACCTGCTGAGCTAAGTCATGTTTTATTGATTACATAAGTCAAAAGGGAGTATATCCTCTTCTAATCAATCGTGTATTCTTTAAGCCAAGCAAGTAGGGGGAGGAGAGCCATCTGTTTTCTAGATTTTGGTATTGACCACAATTACAACTGTGTTGGTTAAAAAGGCAAGAAAGATGATGTGTTATGCTTCAGGAGAATAAAGTGAAGAAGATATATGTTCATCATCGATAAATTTAGATGAGGCACTATAAAAAGGTTCTTAAGCAGCAGTGAGGGGTGAAATTCTAGAAAAGCCAAGCAAGCACACACGAGGGAACAAGGGAACTATACTATGATATTTTTAAATGTCAATTGCCGTATTTATTGATAAGATTGTACAACAGAACAAACGTTTTCTGAAAGCAGGAAATGAAGCCTTAATACCATGCTTCAGGGCCTTTTTTGTTTCCATTAAAGTTACAACCATCTGCTCTCTTTTAGGAGTTGTGATTTAGTTTTTTGATGTAATTTTTGCTTTTCCAGTAAAAAAGTGGCTGCATACAGGCAAATTGTTCAGGTGATTAGCAGTGTTATTGTAAGGGAAATTCTCAAGTCTTAATGGGTGGGTCCTGCTTAGCCTTAAACTATCAGAAATATTAGGGTAAATGAGATTGCATCCCCAGATCAGATGTGTTGTATCCTGCTTTACTTTTCCTGTGTGATATGGGCTTCCTGTGTGGGATCATTTGCAACTTTCATTTATTTATCTAATTTCCCATTCTTGAAGGAACCTAAAACATTTGTTAAGCTGTTGGTTTTCTTCCTTGTCTGTATGTGAATTTTTTGGCTATGCTTTTTTCATTTTACTACAGTTTGATTGTTACAGATTATAGGAAGAACTTTGTACTGTCGTGTGGAATACACATTCTGTGAACCTTTCTGAGCAAGTCATCTATCACCTGGTTGCCAGCAATCAAGGTGAAACTGAATGCGGTCACCCTGCCAGTGGTCCCTTTCAGTCCTGTGTTCCTAGGCTCAACCTCTTCAAAGGCTGCTGTAATTAGATCTTCAGATGGAAAAGAGAGAGAAGGAGTTGTGATTCTCAGGGTCACAAGGTCTCTAAGCTGCTGATCTGTAATGCTGCTCCAGATTCAGGTTTTATATGCGTATTCCCCACTCAGCATGCAACAAGCTGCAGAGTTGAATCTCCAGGGCTCAGATATTCAGCCTACTCTGTGGCTGCCTGCCCTTAAGTTTGTATCTACCCAGAAGAGTTGAGTAGAAATAATTGAACTCACTGACACGCAGCCCAGAATGTTCACATGATCGGGGTGAGCATGCTAACAGCGTAGGTATGGCAGGGAGGCAGTTGGGGGCCAACTATCAAACAGTGCCACTACTTTTCTCTTCTTTTGCAGTGATTCTAGTGGTCTGAGCTTCTGTATCTATCTAGCCAGAGAAACCATAACATGGTGCTAGTACATATGAAGTAGCAGCTCTGAGCAGGAAGCAGAAATGGTGGGGAAAGTAGAGGGGGCAGTGCCAAGCAGAGTTAGCCAGAGGCTTCTTGACTCCCTGTTGCAGCTGAGTTGTATTAGACGTACAGGCTGTGCCTGACCAGGGGAGTTGGGACTTTTCCTTGGTTGCAGGAGTTGGTGTACCTCCCAACCAAGTCATCATTCCATTATTGTCTTTCCCCAAAAGCTACTGCTCTGCCCTTCTCCTTACATGCACAGACAAGCAAACAGGCATTGGTAGCATACTCCAGAACGTGCTGTTGTGGACAGCCAATGGCAAAGAGGCCTTTGTGACCACCGGCACTTAGGGCATTGACTAATTTTTGGGTGGGGAAATAGTCCCTTCATTAGATTGTCCACTTAAATTCAGCTTGAGGAATTAGGTTCAGTGTATTATAACAAAATAGATGAGAAAAGGCTGTCACTTTTTTCTTATATTATTATACTTTCAACAGAAATGTTCTTAGTGGATCAGTAACATATACTCGTTTCCATAAAACATTTGTAAAACAAGAAACAGCCCTTGTAAATATGAATAAGATTAGATATTAGGGGTACCTAGAAGGAAGCAATGAAGTCCCAGAGCTGTCAAGCCAGTGAGACCCTTACTTTTTCCCTAAGGCAGCTAGCTCCACTTAATAAGTGTATCTCAAACATTTCACCTTGAGTTCTGTAAGGTGATTGAGTGTTTACAGTGAAACTGCAGGTTTGAAAGATTCCTGAATTTCAATTTCATGTACTTACATATCGGTAAGACCATGAGAGACATGGAAGATCTAGATGAATTCTCTGAGATAGAATTGTATATGCTTAAAATATCTGTCCAGACATTATGCCTAAAATTTTCTAAATCTTTCAGTGAATCGTTTGCTACGATATCCTGTGTTCTTATTCTTTTTTCTATTTAATGAATTTCATTCATTTATTCTTTTATCATAAGTTGTACTTCCTGAAGCTTTTAGGATTTTGATTGCTCTTCAGCATTTTAGGTTTTCTATATCCTTAGAGCTAAGTCCAGCACTTGGGTACATTATTATAGCTGTGGGGTTTATAAGTGACAAATGGAAGGCCATCTTTTGCTATTAGACTGCCTTCTTAGTCCCAGTGCAGCAATACCTTTGAATTAACATAAGAACTGAATTACCATCTTTGCAGTAGTTTGATTTTTACTGCTGATTACTTGGATTATTCACCATGTTGTACCAAGACAAAAGCTCAAAACTTCTGTTGGCATTTGTCCAATTCAAAATTTTCTTTTTGGACCACATCTATATGTATGCTCACTAATTAGATAAGTCGATATTATACTTCACTGAAAGAGAGGAGTGGCAACATCTCTAGTCCATGAAGAGCTTACTACCTCTTCGTGCCATTTGAAATATTTTTCTGCATTTTTAAGTATGAAAAACTACTATTTTGCAAGACTAATGAGGCAGCTATCTGCAGGAAGCTGTGTTACAGGATGAATTGTTGTATCACTGTTTCAGAAATGCTGTATGTGTCATTTGGACCAGTGGCTGCTACAAGCAACAGGGAATGAGTTTTATATTAATGACCACATTTGACAGCCTGTGTTCATAATCTGTTTTTCACTGACTTTCTTTTTATGCCAACAATTATGCTCTCATTTGGAAAAACTGGACTAATGCAATTTTCCAAAAGCTACTAACAAAGCTTTTAATATTAAATGGCCACATATCCTAATGTGCCATCCCGAAACAAACTTTGTGTTTTGGTCATGAAAAGAGGTACAGTTAGGGTATATTCTGGAGTTGCAGAGCATGGAGGAAAGCCTACATGCTTCAGAAAGCATAGAGGTTCACTCAGTATATGGCTCACTCAGTATATGAATTTCTACCAGCATCTTCTGGGGTGATGTTTGCACTGGAGCTTTCTGAAGTTGGTGGAAGTATCGTAAACCCTTGTCAGATTGCAATTTTGCAATATTTGTGGGACTGTTGCTTCTTGAAGGACCTGACAAAGTGTGGGGACCTGCACATTCATCTGCTTTTTCTGACTTCATCATATCCAGGAAATATAATAAAATAAATTTTCTAGTAGATTCAATGAAGTATATTTTTCCTGTCTGTTCAAGCCCATCTTTCTTCAAAAATCCAGTTCTATTTGTGACTCAAGGTGGTTTAGACCAGTGTTATTTGATAGTCAGAAACTAGCAACTACAAAACCTGGATCTTCATTGTTACATGGCACAGCCAGTAAGTTCTTCCAGCTAAACTCCCATATGTAACTCTTAACTAGTTATTCACAACCATGATTAAAAAAAAAACACCTAAACCATGAGACTATGTCATAGAGTTCCATGTATAAAAGCCATTGTGACTTCCTCAGAACTGTATAAAGTCCTCTGCAATCCACAGATTTCACAAGTTTATATGATGATTCCTCTACATCCTTCAAGATAACTACATGGCTACAAAATTTTCAGAGGGAACCTCGCCACTGTTTTCTTGGACTGAACCAAAGAATGAACTGTAAACATCTTTTTCAGTGAAGATTTGTTGCGGAGTAAATGTCCTCTAGAATCCATAATCCAATTTTTACAAAGTCCCTAGAACAGCAGAACTGTTACCTTTTCATTCTGGATATATGTGTCTTTCAAAAGTATCTTCTGAAATTAGCTGTGTTCCTTTGGTTTCACTATAATAAGAGAAGTTAACAAATAACCTTTGTTCCATTTTAGCTCTGTTACTGTTGTATTTCACTTGAATCCAAGTTAAATACAAGTTTGTATTAGCAGATTTATGTGGAAGCATAAGCATTTCTATGTGCACCAACATTCAGCCAGCCTAAGGCAGCTGTATCATGCTTTGTTTTTACAAAGACATTGTACTGTATCTGGCAGATGATCATTTAGTGGCTTAAGTTGGATCCTAAACTTCTAAAGCTTTGGCAGAGATGTTTTGATGACCTGAAACAAAAGCTCTGCCTCACTGCAGCTCTACCTTTCCACCAGATTCCAATAATTCAGTCATGCATCCTTCTACTTCTCTTTCATCCCAAACTCTTAAAAAAATTAATTTCCTTTACCGATTAAATGAATTGAACTCTGTTATGGATATGAACATTCATATATAAATAGGCAGATACTGTCTCCCACTTGGTGACCAGAAGTCCAAAGTATCTTAAAAAGCAAATTATTAATTATTAATAATTATTCATAATTTCTAACAAATTATGAAAGGAAAAAACCTCAGTGCGTTCATATCCATGTGGAAAAAAGAAAACAAACCCACAAAAACCACCTACTGTTCAAAATGGGTAATATAATCCATTAAGTAACGTAGATCATTGCAGAATACATTACTGGGTAACATAGTACCCTATTTGCCATAGCTAAATGCAGCCAGTCTCCCTGGCAGTATTTTAATTTTCAGTCCTACTTATGTTTTGAAATCATCAAGTAATTGTCACTTTAGCACCCTTCAATGATTTCTAATCAAACAGGGAAAAGAAACCTAAACAAAGAAAACCCCTCTATTCAGTCTTCATTCAGTGCTCAGATTTGGATAGGAAAGGGGGAGGAAGTTTATTTTTTCACTCATTAACTCATTGTAATTTTTTTTCATACTATTTTAGTTAGAGTGAATAGATTTTTCTACGCTGCATTTTGGTTTTCCATATCAAATGCCTTGAATTGTCATGCTAATTAGCACAGACAAGTCTGCTTTTCATTCAGTCCATCTTTATTTTGTCATACATATCCTTGTTTTATCCTTACTTTCTTCTAATTTACATCATCACAAGATTTTGAATGAATGCTGCTTAATAATAATTTATTTAAATAAAATTTATTGTAAGTAGTTATTACATGTTTAAGGGTTGCAGTGTATGTACAGAGGAAATGGTGTTTTGCCAGTGAATGTTGCTTCTCATCTGTTGTATCTCTAGTACTGCTTCTTATGTCCATATAAAGGGTTTTTTTCTTAGTGCCTTCTAAAATATGATTAATCTAAAAATAGCATTAATCAAAGGGATTAAAAACTAGTT
The DNA here is from genome assembly GCA_013397135.1 of Pachyramphus minor. Lineage (NCBI taxonomy): Eukaryota > Metazoa > Chordata > Aves > Passeriformes > Tyrannidae > Pachyramphus > Pachyramphus minor. The sequence goes on along the minus strand of VYXB01000868.1, from coordinate 123,121 downwards.
GATTGTTTATTTTAGGGAGACTGACAAGATGTTTTAAAATTTGTCTTTATATATTCTTGTTAATAATAACTTTCAATAACTGCAAGACAATAGTGCAGTTTTTCAATGACTTAAGATAGGGCTAGCACTTTCTATCTATATTTGAGACAGAGAAAAGCTTGCTAATTTCGAATTCTTTCAAAGTTGTTACAGTACAATGTTATTTTTAAATAGACAGAGGAAAAATGCAGGAGAAGGCTCAGGACAAGCTGATTTCCTGAACCACAGAAAAATGTAATTTAAACTTTGCATTTAGACAGCTGTTCAAAAACCTTGGTTCAATTTGATTTCTTCCAGTCATTGTGAGCTTTCATATTTTGCCTGGAAGAAAACTGAAATCTCATATTTAGAATGTAAGGCTTGGATTCTGTTAAGTTTCATCAGCATTGATTGTCACACATCGTTCAACATCCATCTTTCTCTTCCTGATCAAATCTCGGTGAAAAATACGTAAGTTGGGGTGAGGACAATAACTATAATATGGTAAACTAGCTAGCACTTTTTGAAGTTTAATGAATGATTTTTTTCATGTGAGGGTGCTTGGACTTCCTGCGAGCAGTCATTTTCTGGGAGCACATAGTTTCCCAGACAATGCAAGTGAACAAACGGGCTATAGTGTATGGTATTTATAAAAAGAGAATCTCTAAATATTTCTGTGCCTCTGATGGAAAATTATGAAAAACACTGATCCGATTATATTTTACAAGGTGTTTCAGGGCAGTTTTCCCACAGTTGCTATATGGATATTCAGCAGGAATGTTTTAATGTGTACAGAAGGCAGAAATGTACCTGAAATTCTGGCACTGCCCTTGTATTCCAAAAATATGCAAAATCACTAACATTAAAAAAATCTAACAGGAGAATCAGTAACAAACTAAAACAAGCATCTTGGTCGGGCACGTGTGTATAGGCATGATGAAAACATATTGGGATTGTTTCCTACTAGTGAAGTAATGTCTTATCAAGAAATCGTGTAGGTGTTGTATAATAAGTTGCCTTTTTCAGTGTTGTCCTTCTTCCCCTCCACCCTTCTGTTTCAATTCACGTGACAGGACTTTGTACTCATTTACTGATAATAAGTGCACAGCCATCTTGCTTGAAAATTAGAACCAGAAACTGAAACAATTCCGTGCTGCAAGGTAAAATGTCCCTTCTGCCCCAAAGTCTGTCATTTATATATAGTTTAATTGTAAACATTGAGGTATTGTGTATTTGGAGTTCATATTCTTCCACAGCTCAAATTAAAATCTTCGTAGCAGGAAGTTAGCAATCATAAGAAATCATAGCATACTCAGTGTTGTCTTTTTCTCATTAACCTAATGCAGTGTATTTTTTATAAGAAACTAAAAAAGGTTACTGATACCATCTACTCTTGTCTATGAGATACTGTCAACTATAGTGGTGAATTATTTTGTAACCCAATGGATTTTATTATTAGGTATTGCAATGGAGTAGCACATTCCCTGCCTACAACAGGTTAAGAGGAGCATAAGCATTGAATTATGAAAGCATTTTGAACAAAAAAGAAAGGAGGTTGTTTATAAACTAGAAGATTTTCCAGCTGTGCAGCAGTGTTTTTTTCATAGCACTTAAGCTCTAGTTGTTTAAAAAGTAATGTTAAAAGTATATGTAATTTTGATTATGGAGTCTGTTTCAAGAATCAAATGGAAATGAATTGTTAAATAGTTTTGGAGGGGAGTTAGTTCTGAAGTAAGTTTGTAGTTTTGAAGTGACTCCAGTTTGGGTGCAGTATGTGTAATCTTGACAAAATCCATTCAGTTCAAAAGGGGAAGGCTACAAGCCTTAACTGTAACTTTCAATGAGTTATTAAAGAAATCTAATATTTTTCTTTGTAACCTCATACACATCCAACTGTAAACTGGGGATAAGTACAGCTACTGAGGGGACAGTATCTATAAGAGGATATCTCTGTCACTGAGACACAGGAGGATGGCAAGGAGTAATAGAGAAAGAGAAAAGGTAAGGAAAAAATAATCACTTCTGGATAGGTTGTATCTACCAGGCTTAAGCAGAAAACTGCATTTGGGCAACCATGCTGAGACAAGAAGAAGGAAGGTGAAAGAGGAGAAGCCTGTTTAACCAAAACAAGTGTTTGAACAGAATCTGACCACAAATATTGCTTGCTATGCAGTTTTGTAATGGCTCGTTAATAATATGGATTCCACACATCCTGTTTTCTCACAAACATATATTTTGCTTCTGCCCTTAGGGTGCTCTCCAGGTGGATTTTGGTAAGTGCAGACCTGCACTAAAGCCTGTCAGACCAGCAGCCAAGGCTGCTTTAACACGGGGACAGCCAGAGTCGCCACTAGGGAGCAGTGTGTACTGCTGGCAGGTGGAAGAGCCTGTGCTGTGTGGAGGGAAGTCATGGAGGAGACAAACTGAGAGACGCAGCAGCATCGAGAGTAGTGATTAATGCTGGAGTGGCAGTGAGAATAGCAGTATCTGTGCAAGCAGAATTGGAGGAGTCGAGCCTCTGCATCCAGAAGGTATTCAGCCTGAATTTAGATCGATGGCACATTAGTATGGGATTCTTCAGTAGGAAGGGATTTGGAATGGGGTAGGGCATGGTTTAGTAAGATAAGGATTGGAGAGAGTTTGTGCGATGGCTTGTTGATTTTATAAGCAGAAGTTTGGAGATGAAATGAATGAAATAAAATTAGTTGAGAATGAGAAGAGGAAGACAGGACATTTGAGAGGGCTTTTTAAGAAGTACTTAACAAGAATTGTGTCTATGGCACTCTGGTCTGTGAACACACAAAATTGAACTGCTTCAGGTATGCAATGACAGTGATTTGGGTTTTTTTGCATCCTGGACAAATGTTTTAAATTTGGTGTAAAAATGGCCTCATTTTTTTTTCTACCATGCTAAATATTCAGTTGATCAGCCATACTCATAAGGAAATCTTAGGGTATAGAGCTCAGACAGATCTGTTTTGATCTGATATTACTAGCCAGAGTGGTGTTTGTATGGTGGTGTATGCAAACACACTTTCTGCAGGAATCCCAAGTGCTACAAAATTTATTTAATTAGTAGTCAAAGTCAGTAAGGCTATTTTATCTTCTTTCTTTCCTTTTGTTTGTTGTTTGTTGTTTATATTCTGCACTGCTGACAGGACTGACAACTATGATGAAGAAAATTAGAAGCTATTGATGTGGATTAGTCATTTACAAAACTTACTCTAAGCATCACATCTCTAATTCATATATTCCAATAGACAACTGGATATGTTGTCTATTATAGCAAGTGCCTAATAATAGCAGTAAAGTATTAGTCCTGAAAAAATGCTTTTTTGACAAAGGAATTGATACGTTCTTTCTCACTGATGAACAGAATCCATCCTTTAAAAACATAAGGTTGTGTTGTACCTGAAGGCACAAAGCAAAGGAAAATGTCTGTTCTTAAAAGCTTATTTAAAAAGCATTCTGATACAATTGAAAAAGCATGTTATTTGCTTCAGAAATTCTTTTAGTGTGCTTCAGTCCAGGCCAAAAGATAATGAGACTCCTGGAGCTATTATTGAGAAACTTTCAAATGTTAAATGGAAGCTAATGCTGGCATATCACAAGAAAAGGTGTGCCACAAGAAAATGGAAAAATCCCATTTATGAATACTTATTATACTTCTTTATGATCTTAAAATGTCATACAAAATAAGGTGAAAACAAAGAGAATTGCTTTGAGCTATTAGTTTTGAGCTAATGATAATTTTCATTTTGTTGTGGTGGGGTTTGGCCTCTTAGCTTCTGTGTGCAAAGGAATGGTGTTCTGTTTTAACAGCAAGAATTTACAAGTTTCATTAAGTTCCTTTGAAAGTGAGGAAGAAAGACTGGAGAAAGGGTAGGGGAGGAAGAGAGAGAAAGAGCAAGAGTTTTCTACTTACACACAGCAGAAGGAACCTGAATACCTCTGGCTTAAATTGCTGGTTTTCCTATATTGCTGTAATACAATATATGCATTTCTACACTGTTTGTTTGGGGTATTTTTATTTTCTGTCAGACTCTAAAGACCCACTTAGCCTCCTCTTGTCGGCAGATATTTTTAGTCTTAGAATGATTTGCTACTTCAGATATCCTTCTTTTTAAGACTTTCATTTTAATGTTGCCTAATCCTGTGATATTTATATTCCGTCCCTCAAATATTCTGCCAAGCTAAGTATACTCATAGTTGGTTTTTTTCTTGATGGAAGAGTTAGTTACTCCTTTCTATGTTTATTGAAATTAATAAATTATCAAATCCTTTGAATTGGGATAAAAAGTTGTTTAATGTATATGTCTTACTTGGTAAATATCTTTTCTTGTCTGGCACATTTTTTAGCAGACTCTGATATGTATAGTTTGCAACCAGGCAGCTATATAGCCAGTATGCAGAGAGTAGTCCTGTTCCTGATTGTGCACATGTTCTTTCTAGGATAAATATTTTTCCTGGTTTGTACGACCACCTAACTTGATGTTCCTTACATATTATTTTCAAATCTGTTCTGAAATAATTGTATTTTATTTTAAACGCTTTTGTACTTTTATTGTTTAGTGCATAATACCAGTGGAGTATCTCTTCATTAAAGCTGACTAGAAGATTACTTACCATCCTACTTTCCTCCCTCCCCCGCATTTCTGAAGCTCTTTTACCATCATATTAATTGGGGAAAAATAAAAATGATGAATAGATAATTCTGTTATCTTCTGATTTTGCATTGGGTCCTAAAAATTGGGTAGTTTGGGGTTAATCTTTTAACTCTGTTCAAAATATCACAGTAAAAATATCTCTCAGCCCAAAAGAACAACAAAAGTGGTTTGGTTTCACCTTGTAAATGCGAAACATTTTATGATGTAAAAGTAAAGGAGAACAATTTAATTTTTAAATTACTGCTTTTAAAAATAATATAAAAAACCCAATTTTTTTCTTTAAAATTATTTTTTTTCCTGCTAGAAAGATTTTTTTGTCAAAAAAATTCCAAATAATTTGTTGTGAAACACATTCATGACTATTTGTAGAATGAGGACACACCATTCCCTGAATATTAGTTGTAGGACAAAAGTAACATAAACCAGATTTTCCGGTTTTAGAGCTTGGTCTTCAAAAAGCTACTACACTTGTTTATTTTTAATATCTCTTACCCATGCAAATCAAGAGTAAGGAGAAGCTGCTTGTTTATGTCTTGTGAGCTTCCTGCTTACAGCAGCACGACCATAAGTCAGTTGGTCTCAAATTGAATTATTTTTTACTTAAAAAGCTTTGCCATTTCTCCCCCTGGTAAAAAGTTCACTTTTAGAATCTAGAGGAATTGGATCACAGCAAAGAAACTTTTGGCTACTGGTAATCAATGAAAGTAATTTGCCATTGGATCCATTTATCCTGTTTCATTTTAAATGGGTGGGTTGGCCCTGGCTAACAGCCAAGCACTCACACAGCTGCTCACTCATTCCCTTCCTCCCTTCCCTAGGGAGACGGTGAAGAAAATTGTAGAAATGGGAAAGAAGTGAGAAGACTCATGGGTTGAAATAAAGACAGGAAAATCACTGTCATGAGCAAAACCACTTGGGGATTTCAACTTAATTTATTGCTAAGTATCATAAATATTTAATTGGTTGGAGTATTGGGAAACAACAACAACAAAAAAGGACAAACATTTAATCTTGCAGAAAAAACACATTTCTTCTCACTTTCCCAGTTTCAGCTTCAGATTCCTCTCTTTCACCTTCCTAGTTTCCACTTCACACCTTCACTCCAGACATCTCCTCCTGCCATGTTACTGCTGCACATTGTGCACAGTCCCTTCAAGGAGGCACTGGGTGGCACCCAAGGATGAAGTCAGTGCTCAGCTGACTTTCCCCCGTCACTGTTTGTTGCTCCACAGGCCACAGTCCATTTGGGCACATACCTGATCCAGTGTGGAACACCTCCCATTGCTCTGGCTTTCTTGTTCCTTCTTCCTCCTCCTCTTTCTCTGCTCCCCAAAACCCTTCTGTGTTCCTTGCCCCCAGTATTTTTTGCCCTTTCTTAAATGTTTCCCCAGGGTGCCACCAGCTTGGCTGATGGGCTTGGCTGTGTCGTGCAGTGAGTCCATTGCAGAGCTGGCTAAAACTGACTGTGTCCAGCACAGAGCAGCCCTTGGTCTCTTCTCACAAAAGCCTCCCCTGCAGTACCACGCTGGCTGCCAAAACATTGACCTACCTGTTCTCCTGCCTGTTATGTGATAAGACAAGCATGTGCATCACTGTTCTGTGATGAGAATGAATGCATTTCCCTTGGTGTGATGGGGGTCAGGAGAACATGTGCGATACTTGCGCATGTGAGTAGTGACATGATCAAAATGTTCACTATGCATGTGACTTGCTGAACAGTACCCATGCAGACTTTTTCTTGTTCCGTCAGGAAGTGAAGTGGTTTTAGGTCTGTGACAAGAACCTCACAAAAGGCGTAACACAATGTAGCAGTGACTGGCCAGTCACAGGCTGTTTTGGTTGCCTTGTGTGGGCAGCCCATATGCAGAGTAGGCAGGGAGTAGAATGTGAACAGCAGTCAGACTTAGCTCACAGGCTGTTGGCTGGTCACCTCCAACAAGAGCTTCCTTGAAATATCATCCAGCTTGAGTAACACTAGGGATTGTAATTTCCATTGTGTCAGAACAATGTCAGAGATAAAGTTTATTCCTCTGATCAAAATTGTTATTATAACCTAAAAATGTGTTGGCTATATCTGACTCCAAGCAGAGTATTACCAATATTCCTATAAAATAATGCTTGTTGTTGGATGTAATCACTCCTATCTCTTTTGCTTTAGAGTAATGAAAGAATAAAATATGTAAGATGGAATATTCATCAGATTGCTGTGCAGTCTGGAAAAGAAAAATACTTAAATGCATCCCTAGGAGGAAAATTTTGCAACTAAAACTCATGAAGTATTGTGCCTAGTTCTCAGATTTCAGTGGAATTACTCACAGAGCAAGAAAGGTAGGTAGAGCACATCATACTAATTTTAAAATGTCAGGTTTGTTTATTACGCAAAGGATATTTTTCATATATTATGCTGAGTGCATGCAGGCAAGTCACCATCAGGGCAGGATTTATTTCATATTACCTTGTTCCTTTTGTATAACTCTAGTCTAAACCAGGTGTTTAGGCTTTCTATTCTGTGGAAAAAGGTCATGGGCATCACTTGAAAATTTCATCATAGTAATCTTAAGAAGAAGTGAATCATCCTTCTGAGGTGCCTGTCTCTTCCTAATAATTAGAGAGGAAGCCTAGATAATTAGCTCAAACTAAATGCCTAACTTAGAGATGAATAAAGACAGGTGGATTAGTTTGCACCTTGAACACCCATTTGTTCTGGGCCATTTAGGCGGTGAATTTCTGCATGACTAAAATCAATAGTTGCTAAATGAAGCTTTTTCTTATTTTTTCTATTTGGTACAATCAGGTGCATTGAGAGCCCTGAAGTGTTATCATAATACAAATATAAATAACAATAGAACTAATATAAAAATAATAATTCCAGACTTTGAGAACAAATCAAATGCCACTTCTCTTTAAATGAAACATCATTTTGGAAATAGCATAACATACTGGGTCATTTTATTGATGTACTACTTGCTAGCTTTATGTCTCAAGGAAAAATTAACTGGCCATTTCTCTGCAATTTCCTCTGGTAAACCACTCTGACTAGAAAAGTGATTGTAGGTAGAGGTATATGATGTTATAAAATCCAAAGCTTTGTTCTTGACAGACTCCAGAGGAAGCTAATGAGTAACTTGGGAGGGAGGCAGGCTTTGGTGGTGGTTGAGTTGTTTCATGTTTTGCCCTGATAGGCATTTGAAGACTACCATTGCAGTGAAAATGGCTTAGAAACTGCTTTCAAATTGAAGGAAAATAAAATTCAGTGTAAACAGTTGGTTATTTGTGTTACTGTCCCTACAAAGACTTACAAAAGGACTTAGATACCAACCTTCAGATATGTACACTATCCCTGTGAAGGCACTGTACTGGTGGAGTGTAGTGTCTCATTCCAATATGACGTGTAATTAAATGTTTTTCAAACACTTTTTGAAATACTACTTAGAATATGAATGGAAACTCAAAAGAGACTGGTTTGGCTGTAGTTAGGCAAAGGTAAAGAGTCTGTACCCAGTTAATGATATGAAGCTGTGATTTCCATCTTGGTGCAATTCAAATGGGCATAACCAAACTGCTAATTCCGTGTGTAAGACTCATGGTCATGCAGAGCTGTACAGTCTTTATCTTCTTGCATATTATAAACACAGAAGTGCAAAATTTTAGGCACTTAAATACTTCTTCCTCATGTCCATTTGATAGTCTTTAAAAAGATAGTGTCAAAAATAGTAATTTCACTTATCCTCTCTGAATGTTAGAAAAACCCTGACTCAAGATCTTTCAAAACTTAAATAAGCTTGATATCACAGATGAGTTTAGCTAAGCCCTCAAAGTATATAAGCATCATATTGCATTGATTAATGCAGCATTATAAAGTTCTTATTCTAATGGGCATATGCAAAAAAGAGATACTTCATAATATCGTGTGTCAACAACTTTGGACATGTCCGTAAGCATTATGTAATATTTACTGAAGCTGATACAGATTTCAGAAACAAAACTTTCTGATCCCTTATCTTTCTGTTCCATCAACATGTAATGGTGATTTATTATATCATTTAAGCTAAACATGAAATGTATGCAGAGAGTTACAGACCTAAAGTCCTTGTGAAACGGTGAACTGTACAGACAGAGCGGACTTGCATCCTTCATACATGTTCCCAAATTTTACTGAATCTGAGAGATTTCTTTTAATTGTTTAGAATACTGTGAGACAGTCACTACTAGTTAGTTACTCATGATAGGCTTTTTTTTTTTTCAATTGGCAAGATTTTTCCTTCTAAGGATGGTGCATAACTGGCAAATAGGCTGACTACCTGTGCTACCTTGAGGATCTGTTATTACATTGCTGACCAGGACCCATAATCAAAATTAACTTTTTAATGAGTGTTTGGCTAACAGAAGGAATATTGTGAAACAGTAACCAGGGAAAAGAGTCTATTCTCTAATATATGTATCTAATTATATAGAGGTTTTATTGCAAATAAAATAATGACATTATATCACAGAAGATTATAATTTGTTCTACTCAGGTTATAATTTTCTACCAGAAATAATATTTATTATTTATTAATACTGCCATTAAGTTCTGTAATTTCTTTGAGAAAAGGCTACAAAATTCTTGAGACCATTTTAAAAGATACCTAAACTGAACTTAGATCTGAGAGAGGCTCTGTGTTTTCATCTTTATTTGATTCAGATCCAGTAATTAATATGCTTGAACAAGAAACGTGATTATTTGTTCTGATGTTTGTCCCAGCTCATGTTAAAAGAGGTTAAAAAACCTCTGTCTTACAATGAGACAAAGTTTAATAAATTGAATACAGATTTTCATTTGTGTACATAGTTACCTAAATATGCATACTGAAATCTAATTGAAAATTTCAGAAAAGCAATTATATGACATCAAAGATGTAACAGATATTACTGACTTGTAAGAGAGGAATTAATTGAGAGAGATGAACAAATCTTAAGCTGATACCAGAAAATATTAATAGTATATAATATTACTTTACCATTTCTTAAATTCAAAAACTTACTTTTTTTTTCTTATTAAGCTGAGGAATTTTCTCTTTGCAGAATGTTATAGAGAGCAGAGTTATCTTTAGTTTGTTTACAGTGATTTTTATGGCTTACAGAAATTTTTGGATTTTTAGCATTCAATAAATAAGGTACTTTTTTTTTTTTT